>RJWM01001511.1:0-99671 GCA_004363535.1 Dasyprocta punctata | reverse complement strand
GCCACCACACCCGGCTCATGGAGCGATTCTTGCAAGAACAGGTGTGCGAGAGGACATGGTGACAACATGGGAAGTCCCCGTGATGGAATTTAGTCTTTGACTATGCTGTCTAAACATTTCCAGCATTATGTTACAAGGACTGGGAAATCCAGTTTTATATCCAGTCCATGAAGTAAGTTCAAGTATTTTCCTATACAATATCAGGAAACACTACAAGAATTAGCTGAAGTTTATTTCTAGTTTCAACTACTTATAAATTTCTTGGAAAATCTACACCTTCTCTTATTCTCCAATGGAATAGTAAGAGGATAACAATTCAAGTTAATTCTAGCAGTGATTCAGAAGTGAAATCAGGATGGCCACTTTAAAAATCAAGGATTGAACTGGAAACCACTTCAATATCTCTGAGAGTTTTCAAAGAAGATTAAACATTTAAAAATAAATATGTTACCATTATCACTTGTTCCCAGGCTTTAATGTGTATGTCAAAATTATTTCTGTAGAAGGGGTACTTGTTATAATGCAACTTTCTATGGCTTCACCACAAAAATTCAAATTTAACTAGACTGACATGAGACCTATTGCTTTTATTCTTTTTGATTTTTTATTTTAAAGAGGAAAAAACAGAACAAAACCAATCAAAACAAACCAGTGTAAGAGACAGAGGACTACAAAACATGAAATCAGCAATAGTTACCCTTTGATGTCTTTAGAATAGCTGCAGATAACTTTGGACATAGTAAAAATCAAACAGAACAAAATAGAATAGAGATAATAAAAATAAAACAATGAATGCGATAAAGGATTTCATAACAAGCCAATAGCAAATCCAAAATTGCTACCATAATGTATCTTACTATTCTTGAAATAGCTTCTCTTGTCATTGGATTTAACATAATCAAAAAAAACAAAAGAGAATAAAACCCAACCTAACAAAACTATGAAAATGTCATAGGACCTCAATACAAGACCATAGGGAATCAACAATGCCTACAACCCTCAGAAGGAGATCCCCCCTAGATGCCACACTGTGTACTGATATCTTTTAAACCTATGATCAGACCACTGACCCTAGACCTGCAATGTTAGTGAAACACCAAAGCACCACAGGCATCCAATTGCATTTCACCTAGATAGCTATCATCACAGCCTGTGTTTCTCCAGATAAGCAGGTCACTTATGGGGTTGGGGGCATAATGCTGGTACTTCTTGTTTGCCAGCCTGCACGTTGCAAGGTGCTGGGGTCTGGCTGTTCTTAGTCTAGTGGTGGCCCATGCATGGCACTGTTTCCCAAACTGGGCTTGTTTGCTTGTGTGGCCATTGTTCTCTCTCCCCCTCATCCTGAATGGTGCTGACTCATGGGGAGAGGCTTGGGTCTAGCTGTTTCCAATTCAGCAGTGGCCAAATGCATAGTGCTGGTTCCCAGACTGTGTTTGTTTACTTTGTGGCCATTGTTCTCTCTCCCCGCAGTCTAACCTGTTGCTTTTAAACCACCCAACTAAGTCTCAAGTAAGTGATCCAAAAGTAGCATTTTAAGAAACAAAAATTCTATACCAAAAGTCATTACCATATTGCTCAAATGTTCTTGCATTCCCTTTCAATCATTAATTTTGAAATACTTTGTTTTTATTCTTCCCAAAGACAAAAATCTCACTCCTTTATGAATGATTAAAATGTGATATCTGCATCAATACCCCAGCTATGTAGCACAAATATACACTAATACAAAATTTTAAAAACTCCTTTATTAATGACTGAAATGGTTAAAGATACGGAGATAAAGATTAGCAGCACAGCAGAGACTCAAAGCAGAAGCACAACTCCACTTTCCACCCTGTCCCCCTCCCCGCTAGCACACCTGCTGTCCTTACAAGAATCACTCCACAGAGCCCAAGTGATTAATGGGAGTGTCTGAGTCATTACTATCCCTCAATTTTCAAGGTAGTCACAGAGCAAATGAATGAAGTGGCCCATTACATTCCAATCAATTTCCACAAGAAAAGGAGTTCAGCAGTGTCTAAATTTCCCTAAGAGAAGAATCAACTTTCAGGTAGTTTTACTTTCCAAAATATGATGACAAAATAGAGTGCCACAATGCTGGTTTGATTAAGATAATAAACAAAATAATTAGAATACTGACTTCCTTTTGGAAAAGAGTAATTCAACTATAGCTGGTGCACTTTATTTCTAAAGTTGGTTCATAGGTTTAATACCTTAATATTTGCACCTATGTTTTAATTAAACATTTAAATAAAAGGTATTAGAGGCTTATATTTGAGACATGAAACTAATAAATAAAACAAACATAGGAGTAAGTATGAAACATTTGTATCTTAGGAGTTAAAGATGGGAATGAAAAGAAAAGATGAAGAAAGCTTGTTATAAAACTTAAAATACAAGTTGACCTTTTAAACCATGCAAGGTACTACTAAATAAATGTAAACACTAACCATTAAAATATGAACTCAACTAATAATTTTAGTTATTTTTCTTTTTTTAATTTTCAGATATTATTTTCACAAGAAACTATTTAGTTTAGATGCACACATTACAGTTTCCTTTCCAGTATCAAGAAATACATAAACAAGAAAACAAAACAAAACAAAAACCGATGTTTTCCTTACTATTCATTTTAGGGGTTATTTTTAAATATTCTGATTTAGTGCCTTATTTTATGAGCTGTTTGATTTACCTGACAATTTTCTGCCTTTTCAGTATCTTCCAAAGCCTCAACAGTTTTTATTAAGTATCAATCTTTCACCATTTTATATCTCATTTTAATTCAGAGTGCTTCTGTGAACCTAATAATCACAAATATAATTTGTTCTGTTTCAAGTAGTTTCCTAATTCATCTCACTGCTGTGTGGTGTTCTACTTTCACTGAGTTTGTTTACTTCAGCAATCTGTATAGCATATGAATCTGTCAATCCCTGATTTCATTAAGATTAAACTTAGTTTAATGTAGCGAAAACAGTCCCAAGGATTAGACAATGAACTGAAGAATAGAATCAGGTTACTGCTATGTGGAGCTCTCATGTACACTGTATTGTTTTTGTCCTTGTTTTATTTTTGTATATAAATTCTGGATGTAGGGGGCTATCAAAAGTTACTATCATAAATTATGAATGCAATTTACCACAAGCATGCTTATTATCTGTAAAAGGAAAAGCAGGTATTATATAACCTCTGAAAATGCAAACATTTTTCTCTAAGAAGATAGTTTTTCCCAAAGTTATATATTATTGATATAAGCATAATATAAAGCATTTCAGTAAAGGCATAGTCTATATACTATAGGTGCAGAGATTTTGAGTACTTTCCTCTTCATCTATATGCTGAGCATTTCCTATAAATTGCATGAGTACAGTTTATTCTTTATTAAAATGAGTCTTATACTAGTATCACTTATTAGTATGCTCTTATTTAATCCTAAATACAACCAAAGAGAAGGCTCCTCTTCTCAGCATCTGTATTTTATACATTAGGATACTAAAATTGACATTTTGAGATTCAGTATAGACTAGGATTGTCATTGTTTTTACTTCAAGGAGTTTAGACAATAAGATGAGGTACTAAGATTAAATGTGATTAGTGTTTTGATATGGGCATATGTGATATACGAAGGACAGAGACATTAAGATCTATAGAGTAAAGGGAAATAACCTAGGGCAGATGGAGTAGTAAAAGCTGTTTCATGTGTTTTGAAGAGGTCAGCTTTAAAGGTGACAACAAGGATAGTACCCAAAAATGTCCTTTAGGGGATGTATATTCACATACAGATTTGAAATAAAGGTCTTTTTTAGAATAAATGGAAGAAAATGAATCAAATTTTTATCTGGCAGCATTCGTTAGTATTCCAGGTGAAATGACCATAAGAAGTCTAGCACCAGCCAGGGACAGCTAAGCTGACTAGCATCTCTGATGCTTTCACTTGGCAGAGAGCGAAAAAGAAGGCCTCTGTCTTTTGTTCATTGTCCCCAATACAGAGGACCATTATACAGCAGGTCCTGCTAGAAAACAACAATGATTATGAAGGATAAAATGCTTACCCCCAGGACCTTGATATTAACTCAATCAAACTAAAGAGTTTACCACTCAAATGGTTACTTTTGTTGTTTTTTGTTTTGTTTTGTTATTTTGTGACACCAGGGATCAAACTGACAACTTTGCATCTACCAGACAGGCATCTAAGCCACTGAGCCAAACTCCCAGCCCTGGCTTTCTGAGACAGGTTGCACTAGGTAGCTCAGGCTGGCCTTGAACTCACAACGCTCCTCCTACCTCAGCCTCCTGAATGCTGGGATTAAAGGTGTGCACCACCACGCCCAGCTCAAATGATCACTTCTGTATAGGGAAAAATTTTAAAAGCAATATTCAAGAAAGTACAAATATAAACTCAATCCTAATGAACTTTTTTTTTTAATGAATAAAGTGCTAAATGAATTTTGTTTGGCAGCACAGTATGAGAAATACATAAAATATATAAAAAATCGTTATGCAGAGGGTGAAGTTTGATCGTTGTCTAATTTAACGAGTCAAGGTGATTAAGTCATTAAATGAAAATAATGAAACACATTGACTTAATCCTTACCCACCTTATTCACGGTGGATACAATAGGTGTTCATGACTCCAAGCAGATGCCCAAAACTTCAGAGACATCAAACTCTACATCTACTGTTTTTCTTTTATATTTATATACTTTTAATAATCTTGTAAAATTAGGTTAGGCATAGTGAGAGATTGATAACAAAAATATGTATCATGTGTCTTAACAAATTCAGAACATGAGGTTTTTCCTTTTTAGACTTATACATTTTCACCATCTCATTTGAAGTGTTTTATGGCTCCCCCTTGGCATATCTGGACTGCAACAGCACCACTAGTCTTGTGGTTTTTGGCCAATTAGGTCAAATCAGGGTTACTTGATCTCATGAAATGCAATACCAGGATCTGATAATGGAAGCAGCTACTGACTCACTGACACAGCATGGATATGCTGAACAGGGGATTATTTATGTCAGGGTGGGACAGAGTTTCATAATGCTACTCAGAGCACAGTAAAATTTAAAGTTCATGAATGATTTATCTTGGAATTTCTCCATTTAAAGGTTTTGCATCATGGTTGACCATAGATAACTGAAAATATGGAAAGCCAAACCAAAGTGGGTACTAATGTAACAACAACAACAAAAATGAACACTAAAAACTGTGAGAGTTAATTGTGATTGTCAACTAGACCGGATTAATAGCTGCCTGGGGCATTAGTAAAACTAACTTCTGGATGAGTTTGGGTGGGTCATGGAGGTGTGACCCTGGGGACCATATCTGATCCCTGACTCCTTCCTCTCTAACCCTCCTTCTAACCCACTCTGCTTTCTACCTACCAAGACAAAAACATCTTCAATTCACCATACCCTTTTGCTATGATGTTTTCTGCTCTGGAACCAGACAATCAAGGACTGTGCCCTCTGAAACTAAGAACCAAATAAGCTTCTCTTCCTTTAAGTTTTGGATGTCAGGTCATTTGTCCCAGCTATGGAAAAACTGACTAATGTAGACATGTTGGGCAGTGTAGTGTGCTAAATTATTTATACACAATATCTTCCTCAACACTCAAAACTTTTTGAAGATGAGACACTTGTGAAAGAAGGGTTAAGTGACCTGTCCAAGGTCATTCATAGGAAGTAGCAAAACAGAGATTAAAATGTTATTTATTGTGACATATTGTTGACACCATTAAAGAACCTTCTTACCCCAATCTGAAAGAGGTTGTTTCTCATATACACAGGTTTTGCATATTAAGTGAAATATTCTCTATAAAGTAATTTAACACATTTTTGGACATGTTTTTAATGCTCATTTTCTGTTACAGAAGTTCCTCTTTATGTGTATAAATCTTATTTATAAAAATGCTCTGAAACAGTGTGCATAATTTAATTAGGAACCTATATCATACATGTCTCCATTATATGCTTGCTTAGAAGGGGCTCTAGCCACAGGTCCAGAAATACAGCTATTGCCTACCTGAACCATGAGAGAAGGAAGCTGGGGAGTAATACCTTGAGTTTCCTAATCTTTCATGCTTCCAGTATCCTTTGGTCCCTCCATTCATGAACCTTTCCAGATGCTAGAGGGCAAGAAGACATGACTTACATAGTACAAAAAAGAAAATTCTCTGTCTGCAGCAGGGAGATGCAGCTCAGAGTCCAAAATGGTCCTATGATTTCTAGTTATAGGACACACTCAAAAGTGAAGCAAGAAAGTGGGGTGTGGTGGAGCACACCTGTAATCCCAACACTTGGGAGGTAGAGGTCGGAGGCTTGCTGCAAGTTTGAGGCCAGCCTAGGCTAAAACGTGAGTTCAAGGTCAGCCTGAACTGCATAGTGAAGTCTTGTCTCAAAAAGACAAAGAGAGAGGGAGAGAGAGACAGAGAGACACACACACAGAGAGAGAGAGAGAGAGAGAGAGAGAGAGAGAGAGAGAGAATGTGAGAGAAAGGCAAGAGATGGAGGAGGAATTTATTGCGAGTAAGCATATTCATTTTAAGGCTAATTCAGTTTTGGAAAGAATTACTTCCTCCTATTTCTTTTATGTTTCTTAGTAATTTGGAATTGACTATTTTTTACCTGTATAAAACAGTAATTTTGACACTGTATAAAAAGAAAAGAAGCTATACCTAGGATACTACATATATACACAGTGACTTATAAGTATGTCTACATGGAGAATCAAGAGGTTGAAGCTAGACCTTCTGCAAGGTATTGAAGAAATAAAATAAAACAGAAAAAATGTAATCACAGCTAAAAATCTAGGAACATTTATGTACCACGCCCCTGGTTTCAGCCATGTGGAAGGAATTTCTACTGCATGTCTATGAGAAACAAAATGGGAAGAACCATTTATGCTTCCTTCTTTTCATACATTGTCACTCTTTCACTCTTTTTCCAGGAAGAGGAAAGACATCTGACTGGTGAATGCTGCTAGATGGCCTTTCATTCTTTTTCTTTTTCTTTCTTTCTTTTATTCTTTTTCTTTTTTCTTTCATCGGGAATTGAACCCAGGACTTTGCACTTGCCAGGCAGGCACTGTGCCACTGAGCTATATCTCCAGTCCTAGATGGTTTTTCTTCCTCTCCTCTACCCTCTTTCTCCCCATCTTTCTTTACAAGATGCACAGTAGCTCTTAGGTAGAACTTAGTAAGCAGTTGCTATTGCGGGGTGGGAGAGTGTGGGATGAGGTGGAGTGGCCTGTAGTTCTGTATAAGTTACTAATTCAGGGAACAATATTGGAAATATCAGTTGTGACCTTCAGGTTAGCTGTACTCTCCCACTCAGATAGACCAAAAAATAAAGCCAATCTTTTAGTCTTAATTTACCCAACTGAATCATTTCAACTAGTTTGCAATTTGGGAACGGAAGAGAGGAAGAATCTTTACTATTCTACTCTGAAAGGAAGCCCGGAGCATATGCACGTTTCATAAGAATTTGTATCCAATCACTTGGTTTGAGCAGACATGTCATAGAAGGATCAAGATGACTCATTAAATAAATCCCAGGTGTTGGAGTGGGGAACTAATTCTGAGAGATTAAACAGACACAACTGAAACAGCTGAGGTCCGAATTTCAGTTTCTATTCATGCATACCTAAAAAATCTGCTCTCATCATCACTCCTTCCCTAAATAACCTACTAAAAACAAAAACAAATAACCAAAAACAAACATTACAGAACCTTCATGTATCTTCCACTGCTCTCAGGATTAAATATGAAATCTCTGATAGGATCTCTGGCCTATCCTCAAACTCTTGAGTTACTTTTTACTCCAACCTCCCTACACTCTCGTTTCTCCAATTCTTCAAACCTTGTTACCACTGCCACAGGGCCTTTGTATATGCTGTTTCATCTGTTTGAAATGTCCCATCCTTATCCTAACTACTACTCAGGATTTCTATTTCAATTTGAGCTTCCCTCCATCATAATATTGGTGCTGCTGTATGCTCTCTTTTAAAAAATTTTCTCTCTCTTTTTCTCTTTCCTCATGTAGTGTTACTACTAATATGAATCACACATCACATATGAATTATTTATGTTTTTATTTGTGATGTTGATTTAGTGATAAGATAATGGAGTTGACATTTCAATCCAGATGAAAGTAGAAAACGTGATTTTTGTCTACTATTTATAACAGTTTAGTATAGTCTCAGTAATTATTTATTGAATTGATGAACAAAATATTAAAAACAAATTAATAAAAAGCATAGTTGCTCAACAATATGTTAATACATCACCTGCATATATGCAGAAATACTGACAGAATGTATTATATTACTCTTAGATATAAGATTTTAGTGTATTTCAAGAACATAATCCATATTGAAAATAAGTGGTTTCTACATTAATTTTTGGAGTTTGTTTTAAATTTCTTAAGAAAAAGAGTTTATTTCATTTTAGTGGCCTTAATTTTTTTTTTTTTGCTTTGGTAAAATGAAGTTATTTCTTTGTAACTCACATGATTATCCCATTTTTAAAATTTATGCAATTCATATATATAATGACAGTGTTATCTATTAACTACCAGTATGCCCCAAGGAATTTTTTAAAATTATGATTTCCCAATATAAACGTTGCATATCACTACTTAAATGAATTCTTGTTTATGGAGAAAAATCATGAGATTCTGGGAAGCCAAGGAGGAGAAGATTGTTCAGTGCACAGGGGAGAGGGAAGGAGATTAGTGTGGTCATAATGTATTTTTCAGAAATTTCTAGTCATACACTGGGGTAAGTTTAAACAACCTGAACATCTGTATGAATGAGTGCACTGATTCTTGCTCCATTCCCTCAACGGGGGATAATTACATAAAATATAATGTGGTCTCAACCATTGGTAAAATCCAAAATGCAATTCAGATCTAAGATAATCACAATCCATCCATATGTTATGCATTTTAAACAGGATTTTGATATTCTGCACTCTTAAGCTGCATCACTGTCTTCCAAAGCAGAGAAATATGAGGACTATGAACACAGCCTCTCAACCCAGAGTACTGACCTCTAATTCTAACTTGCATGCGTACTAACTTGTGAACTCAGGCAAGATGCTTAACCTCCATATGCCTAGTCCTAGTGCTAACTTGAAAGCAATGTTTACCACATGACTCAGCAGCCTTTCAGTGGGGAAAAAAAAGAAAGAAAGAAATAAACCTCTGTGAAGTTAACACATCAGGCATAATTTGTTAAAGTGACTATACATTAATCATACATTTCATTTATAGCTTACATCCATCATTTTTTGACATTACTTTACTGAGGTTTTCTTTTCTTCTCCCTCAAAAAGATGTGTTCTCAATTCTTTCATTCAAGTTGCACTTTCTTCTTTCAGACTAGTCTTCCAAATTTTCAGGGTGACTTGGCTTCTAAACTTAATAATTTATTTCCCTTACTCTTGTGTGTACCCCATTTCAGAATTTGGTAATATGTTTTCTATATTTCATGCCAATTATCTCCCAATATGTATTTAGTGATAAAGAAATTGGAGAAGCAACCTAATCCCAGCTCCTGCAGACATCATTAGAACTTTGCATAATGCCATTTATCAGAATCTGACTGCCAGTCTCTATTACGTGAAGCAGATTCACTTGGAAGCCTGTTTGAATCAATTTATAAAACTGCTTGAGACACTAACAGATGATTTTCTGAAAAGGAGATATAGCTATTGTGTTTTTGGCAGCCACGAATGGTGTTCCTTCATCAAAACAGCAATGGGAAGAGTTTTGCATGACTTATTCTTCAGAAACCTGTGGACCCACATTTGTTTCACTCCCTATGCCATCAACTCCTTTCCCTAGTCCACTGCTTTTTAGAGATTAAAGGGAGTTTTGAGAGTCTCTGATTGCCGGTGGCCTGTTGTGCAGGCTCTCATTGCCGGCTTGTATTACTGCTGGCATGTTTTTAATGTATGCCTTTAACTCTGCTCATGAATAATTGTTATCAGCAGGATGTTATTTTCGTTTATGTCCATGAATGATTTCCACATCCTTTCAAAGGCTGTGCTGGGAATCAAGTATCTTTGGGAACCAGAGCCACACAAATCCTTGCAACAGCTTGTAAAATTCTTCTAATACTAACATTGTTAAAATTCTAAAGACTGACTGACTATGGTCAAAATAGTGTATGTAGGGATATGCAGAGTCTACATGGCACTCTGCCTATTGTTTACCTGTATAAAATAAAAGGGAATTCCTATTATTTTGTCTAATCTGTCACAAACCATTAGAAGGAAGCCACACAATAGATCCCACCCTTTCTTCCTTCTCTGTAATCATGGGGAGAACCACAGAGCATATGGAGACCAAAATCCATTTCCAGGAGTTACCATTACCCTCATTTTTGCCAACTACTCAATTCCTAATCTCTATCCAAATTATGTCTTCTAGGCTGATTGCAAGTACTGATTGTCAGTTTTACATGCATTTATTTTTTAATCTATGAAAAAGCAAATTATCTTAATCTAAGAAAAAGAATATATATATATATATATATATATATATATATACATATATATATATACACAATACTGGTATAATTCAAAAAAGTTTATGGAGCTTTTAAAGTGGCTGAAATATAGCATATGAAAATTATCACAATTCAAAAAGGAAATTAGGAAACCAACAATAAACTAATCTACAACATTTATTAAGCATGTTCTTTGTGGTTAGAGTCCTCTACACACATACACACACACAAACGTACACACATGCACACATGTACACACATATTCACATGCACGTGTGTGCACAATCTTCAGTCAAGTACAAAATGATGATATTCATCACTTTCACATCATTGGGACAAAATACCTAACATCCACAATTTAAAAGTGGAGAGGTTTATTTGGCTCATGGGTTCAGTCCAAGGCCAGCTGGTACCAAGGCAAATGACAGGGTGGAAGCACATGGTGGATCAAAGTTGTTCAACTCATGGTAGTTAGGAAGGAGAACTAGAGGAAGAAGAGTAGAGCCAGATACAAGAATATACTCTTTCAGGTCATGCTCCTGGTAATCACCTTAACTTGGTACATCACATCCTAACAGTACATGTGGCTACTGAATTCATATATTGTGTGCATATATATATTCATAGAGCTAGTTCTTTATCATTTCTACACCCAAAATTTCATCCAATTATAAATAAAAAATATCTGGGATAAACTGTACTGATTATGTATAGACTTTCTCCTTGTGATTATACTTTAATTAATATGGTGTAACAACTCTGCATAACATTTATACTGTATGAAGCACTATATTTATAGGTGATTTAAAGTATAGAGGGACTTCAGCATCATTGGATTTTGGTATTGAAGGATATGGGAGTACTGGAATTAATTCCCTGGGAATACTCAAGGTTGGCTGTACACACAAAATTTCTCTGTCTCTGTCTCTGTCTCTGTCTCTCTGTCTCTATCTCTTTGTCTCTCACTTTGTCATCAGTAAATCCTCTATGATTATCTCTATTTCATGAAATTAGGTTCAGTTAAGTAACTTAGAATGACCAAACAGCTAAATGAATGGCAGAGACAAGTTTGGAATCTAGTGTTCAAGTTCCAGATCTAAATCAAGAAATACTAAGAAGTATGTATGTGTGCAGTGGGCAAGATACAAAGATGATACTATTTATATGATTTTCATTAGAAGGACTCTACCTTTACAAAACCAAATTAGTGTCTTCTGTAAAAATAAATTCACAGTTCAGTGAAACAGACTGAAGTAATGTGTCATAGCTACTGAGCGTTTTACCCTGGAATGGCAGTCATAGCTAACCAGACTGCAGACCAAAGCCCCTCTCTCCTAGTCTGCGTAAAGGAACCTGATGTTGAATATTTTTTCTGAGTTATACAGAGGAGTGAGCATAAAATACATGCCTGCTCTTTATGCTTATAATGAAAACACTTTTATGATCATATAGCTGGCCCTGTCCAAGGAATACCATCATTACTGTCTAAACCAGTGAATGCCTTGCCTGAATCCTAAGTTGTCTTCCATATTAAGTCTCCAGATCATTGACTACTCAACATACAGAAAGTAATTTCATTACGAAGAAAGACCTATACTTATACAACTACAATTGCCTACTATATGCAAGATATCAATTTAAATATTTAAGTATATTATATAATTTTATAATCAGTTTTATGTGATAGGTACAGTTTCCCCAGTTTTTGCATGAGTCTACAGAGCAAACTGAAGTTGAGTAACTTGCCTAAGGGTGTCTATAGTGAAAGAAAAACTATTTTAGCAAAAAAGGACATTTGAAATTAGTTGAACCCTGAAGACAGACTGCCACTGAGAAATGAACAGAAGAGAACACAGAAGCAAACATACAGTTTTGTACTCAAAAGAGGGAACTTCCTTTGTGGGTATGTTCTAGTAAACCTGAAAATGAACAATGCTAAAGCAATAGTCAAACTTTGTGTTTTCATTAATAAATTTGAACCTGTGTGTTATGACAAGTTTATGCTTTTGCTATCTCAAGTGTGGTTTTGTGCTTGCCAGGATAATGCCAATACAAATAAAAATTACAAACATATAGTATAATATGAAGAATGAGTCCAGGGTTTTTAAAATGAGCAACCTATAGTAACTCTTCAGCTGCTGTGATTGTCTGCATAAACTCCTTTAAAGATGATCCCCAAAGTGTTAATGCAAGGGTCTTCATAAATGTGAGAGTTTAGCAAGGAAATTCCCAGTGTTTGATCCTTTTACTTGATGATGGCAAGATTCATTGCCAACTGTTTAAGAAATCATTAGTTCTTCATAGCTGTCCTTATGATTTTTGCAGGGGCAAATGTAAATTAGAGATTATAATTAACTGAGGAAAAATTATTGACTTTTAAGAAACAATACTCGTGATTAAAATCTAAATCTGTCCATTCCCAGGAAAATATAGCTAATGTCATATGATGGCAGAATAGGAAGGGAAAGATAATGACTAGTGTTAAAAACATCTTTGTTCATTACTTTATCACATCTTTTAGACTAACTTCTGGCTTACTCCAAGTGACAGTATCTGCTCTATCACACCTCTGTCCTATGCTTTTCTACTGCTTCAAGGTTTAATCTCACTCCTTCTGCCTTGCAATTATGGACTTTAGAAGGTTGTTTCATTCCATTTGCCTTCTGTCACATGCATTATGACTACTCTCAGGTAGGGCACTCAATCAAACTCAAGACGTACATGTACTGTTGGGACATCGCTATAGGCTAAGTCATTCCAAATCGATGAGACATCCTGGCAACACTATCACCAGGAGATATCAGGCTAATTGAAGTGCACACCTTCTCTCACTTGTTCTTTCAGTCTTCATGTGCCCTGAATAGGTTCATCCCACTTTCCTTTTTTTAAGCATAATCTCCATATTCAAGCACAGAGTTATTTATGGAGCTTGAATTTTTATCTTTATTTTTGGAATTTGGAAATTTGATTGCAAAACAACCTTTTTAATATAGGCTTTTTCCAGCTTTTTTTGAGAATAAAATAAATTTATGAAACTTCTCTTTGTGTTCTTTAGCAATTCCCTAACATGGCAAAAGCAAAAACAGAAAGCAAACTGCAAATGTTGGGATTTGTAACTTTCAAAACACTATAAAGCCTATCCAAAAAGGGCTTTATAAATGTGATAATATAGGATTAAAGTCAGCTTATATTCTAGGTCAGAAAAAAGGATAAGGGGGCTTGAAGTTAATATTTTAAAATATATAAAATACACGCACCAGTACACCAAGTCTTAAAATAATGTAGGATGAACCATATTCAAAAGAGACTAATATTGGAAGCTATCAGAATGTATATATTGTTGGAAATTTCAGAAAATTTTATGTTATAGAAAAAATTACTTCATGAACATTATTCATAATGTCTGGATTACCAAGCATACGGGTTTTTATGTGTTAGGATCTTTATAGTAAGTATCAATAGCATGTGAACTTTCTCTTTAATTGTATTTGAATAAAAGTGTTTCAAAAATAAATTAAAAATTAAATAAATAATTAAAATAACATTCTTCTCATAATCTAATAAAGCGATAAAGGAGGTTATCAAGAAAATGCGATTATGAGTGTAGTTTAATCGATGTTAAAATGTCAATATTCCAATAACCGTATGCCAGCAGCATATTCAACTTAATTAGTATTTTCCTTATCAAGCAATAAATCAAGTAGAACACTGATTGCAGAAAAATCAGCTGACTCTGATGGAACATTCTGAAATTGTTTTTCTAAACTTGGATGCCTCCAGGTGCATTAGAAATGCTTGAAACTACTTTAATAATTTAAGGGTTCACAACATAATACATATCTGTGTCGTCCTCCAAGTATTTTCACATGTTTCCCATACTTTATCTTTTCACAATTTTTTCAAAATAGTGATAGCAAATACTAAAGCAACAAGCCAAAAACACAATCTTCTGTTTGTTAAAGTGAAATTTAAAAAAAGAATACTGGCTCCCCAAATTATTGAGCTAGAGTTATAACAGGTTCCTAAATATGAAGACATCTGGGAAACATGATTAGTTCTATCGGATTGGAAATTCTTCCAATCTATTTTAATATATTATTGGTTCAAGCTCCAGAAATCCAACCCAAACTTTTGGAACAGTCCTCAAAGTAAGCCAACTGCAAATGCTTTTCATTCCTGGGAAATGATTCTATTTTCTACTTAAGAAGGCATTTGATTCTCTCTTCTAAAAAGCTGTTATGTATCTGGATGAAATGACCAGGAAAAAAAAGTGTGTGTGTGTGTGTGTGTGTGTGTGTGATTTAAAAAATAAACCATTTGAAGTCATTAGCTTTAAACTACAATTTTTAGAACAATTAGCTTTGAAATAGAACTTTCAGAGTAATTAAACATATTTACATCTTATCCCACATTTCTCTTCATCTGTAAGGATGAGGCCTTGCTTCTCGTTTCAAGTTCGTCTTTCCAATTATGACCTTTCAGTCATTGTTTTCATTTCTTCAAAGAATATGTTCCACTAGTTATACTTAATTTCTTCTGAATTTCATCTACAAACGTCCTTCTCCAGAACAAGTAGAGAATTGTCTATTCAGAAAATGAAAAATCTCCCTTTAATTTTAATTCACTATCTAGTTACTTCTTTTCTCTTTCTCAATTTTCCTGTTGAAGCTTCTGTGAAGAGCAAGTAATTCATGATGCTTTTAACTCCTTGCTACACATTCACTCTCAATTATCTGCTGTCATCTTGTATGCCTCCTACCTCCACACCTGCATGATACACATCTTCCCCTGGAAATGCTCATGCTAAAATCAGCTGTGAAGTCTGCTGCCCAATTCAGTGGCAGCTATCCAGCACTTCACGTATTCTCTCTGGCTTTGGAGACATGGAATACCATTCCTTCTCTCTCTCTCTCTCTCTCTCTCTCTCTCTCTCTCTCTCTCTCTCTCTCTCTCTCTCTCCATCCCTCTCTGTCTTGCTCACTTGCTCTTTCTCTCTCTCTCTCATACACACACACAGACACACATAAAATTTATTTTCTACAGGAACAGTAATGTTAAATATAGGAACAGATCTCTAGAATATTTTTCTCTTATATAACCAAGACTGTATACCCACTGAACAGCAACTCTTCATTTTCCTCCTTTCAGTCCATGACAATCACCATTCAACTATTTGTTTCTGAGTTTGACTATTTTAAATAACTCATACATGCAGAATTATGCAATATTTGTCCTTCTGTGGTAGGCTCACTTCACTTATGAGTTCAATCATGCTGTGTATGGCATGATTTTTCTCTTGTTTTAAGGCTGAGTAGTAATAGTTCATCACTTTCTTCATCCATCTGTCCATCAAATCTGTACTAATGTGAATAATTTTGCAATGAACATAAGAATTCCTCAAAAAATTTTAACCGTATTATCAAGAAATCTTATTTTCAATTATGTGTCCAAAATAACTGAAACTAGGAAGTTATAGAAATACCAGAACTCTCTTGCTGATATCTTCCAACTTTTACCTTTAGTCTTATCCTCTTTACATATATACACATTTGTACTGTCTGTAACTTTTTAAAACATTCATATTACTCTAACTTTCACATGCAATACTTAAAACATTTGATGACTTACTGTTACCTACCAGAATGAATGTAAGCTTTTCAACATGGTATAAAATAATTTTACAATATGTAGCATTACCAATTTTAGCAAATAAAATTATTGATGATGGAATAATTTTTACCGAAGAATTAGTTATCTAAAATTCAAATTTAATTGTTTATCCTGTATTTTTTCTAGCAGTGCCAATGATAGAGGATTTGCTTATTTTCCAGATTCATCTCTTTCTGTGAACAAACAGAATTTCTCTATTTCTAGACATCATTAGTTAACCCCCTTACTTCAAAAAATAAGAAAAAAGAAAAGAAAAACGGGGCTGATCTGCTTTATTCTTTCTTGTTTCTTACTACACTGCATTTTTAAAAGATAATATCATTTCCCTGTCTTCTTTTCCATCTTTATAATAGCTCTGCGATGGTGGCATCCCCAGTTCTCAAATGGACTTGCATAAGCTATGGTCTTATGACCAAATTACAAACAGTGTGTAATGGAAACAAATATAATCTGTGGCACATTGCAGTTATTTTCCTCAAAGCCTCATAAAAGTGCCATTCAAAGTGATTTGGGATAGTGACACAAATAGGGACCATCAATCTATGTGTGGCTGATGACTAGCCTGTCACCAAATGATGTCCTAAAAACTTGAAGCCGAGTCTCTCCGCATTTCAGAGATTCCCTATTCAGAGAGTTTTGTGAGGAAAAAAGATCTCTTGCTTCAGACATTATATTCAGGAGCTGTTTTACTAATCCACAATCCTTTCTTATATTCAGCTTGCAGCTAAATACACATAATTTATTATGGAAATACTATCTATTGCAAATATTACCTGTTATGCCTGCCAAATACCGGGTTGTACAAGGTGCACAGTAAATGAAGGTATCTTGAGGATTCTGAGTATTAACAGCTGCAGTGAATAAAGTAGGGTTTTCATGAGATGATGTTTGAATTATGAATTACAATAGGCCTAAGCCTGTATTCTCATTCTTTCTTACTAACAATGAAATATAGATTAAAGAGGATTCCCCACCCCCAACCTGGGACTACATATGGGGTTTTCTGACTTTCACCTTTGAAACAAAATTTTACAAGTTATCAATAGCAACTTGTGGTTTAGATCTAAAATGTCCCCTAAAATTATCACATATGTGGAAAGCTATATGATCATGGGGCACTGTACTCATCAGTCCACTCATGCAATGATGAGTTCACAGATGAACGGATTTGTTAGTAGGTGAGGCCTGGTTGGAAGAGGCATGAGCTAAAAGGGTGTATTCTTGTCCCTAGCTCCTCCCTTCTCTCTCTGCTTCCAGGTTGCCATGGGTGGAGCATCTTTCCCTCTGCCATCCCCTTCTGCTATCCTAATTCTCACTTGGAACCAAGTGACCATGTATTGAAATCATGAGTCAAAACAGACTTCTCCTCCTTTAAGTTGAGTGTCAGGCATTATATCTTAGCAAGGGAAGAGTAACTGACACAAACTGGTGTGGGAAGGGTGGGGTTCTACCTGACCATATGGTTGAGAAGCTTTTGGAAGTAATTTGAAGGTAGAATTTGGAAAAGTTAGAAAATGACAGAACAGTTCTAGAATGTTGGAAGCCAAGCTTGAGTAGCACTAGCAAAAGCTGAAAAGACTAGAGTGCTGATAGAAATGAGAGTAAAAGCCAGGCTCAGAAGTTTCATATTGCAAGAAAACGAGACATCATGTTAGCCATTGCTGATTTCCTATCATCTTGTTTTGAAGTCCAATAATGCTTTTATTCTTTGTTTTGATTGGTTTTAGTCTGTTTTCTATTATTCGATTTCAATATGTGTGAAGGTATGGACAGCTATTTTGAAGAGAACAAGAAACAGTATGGTAGCCATTATTGATTTCCTATTGTCTGGTTTTGAAGGCTTGTAAGTCTCTCATTCTCTTGGTTTGATTGGTTTTATACTATTTTGTTTTATATTAATTTATTATGTGTGAAGGTATGGACAACTATTTCAAAGAAAACAAGAGACATTATGGTAGCCACTGTTTATTTCCTGTTGTCTTGTTTTGAAATCCTGTGTTACTTGCATTGTTTTGCTCTGATATGTTTTGTTCTGTTTTCTTTTAGTTTAGTTTTGTTTTATTATTTTAACATGAAAAAAGAAGAAGAAGTTTCATATTTCAGTCAACCTGCCCCAGGTTCTAGATATGAAACTATAAGATTTTGTTTTCCTTGCTGCGTTTTGTTCCTGTTTTGGTCCTATTTCTTTTTATCCTCCTATTTCTCCCTTTCATAATGGAAACATTTATTCTATGCCACTGTTTATTGAAATATTTTTAATTTTTATAGAAGCTAAAGCTAAAAGTTTGCCTTGAGTCTCAGAGGAGACATTGGAGTTGGATTTTTCAACAATGCTGGAGCTGTTAAGATTTAGAGATGGACTAAATGCATTTTATATAATAAGAGGGACATGAGCCTTTTGACACCAGGGCCAGAAGGGTATGTTTTAAATATAAAATATCCTTCCATATGCTCATGTGTGTGGAAGGTGATTGGTTTTTGCATACACTACTCACTGGTCTATTTACACACTAATGAGTTCACATCTTAATATTCTATTATGTGGGGCTTGGTTATAAGAGCTGGGTTACTGGGATTGTGACCTAGAAGAGCATACTCTTGTCCCTGGCTCCTTCTCTCTGTTGTTCTAAGTGTCATGGGTTGTACATCTTTTCTTCTATCATGCACCACTGCCATTCTGTTTCTTTCTTGGAGCCAGTCCACTATGAAATGAAATCATAAGCCAAAATAAGACTCTCCTCTTTTACAATGTGGGTTTCGGAGTACTATGTCTCAACAACAGAAACGTGACCAAGACACAAGGACTTCTCATAAAACTACTCAAAAGTCAATGTTTATAAATCACTGCATTCTGATGTATATTTTAAAATTATAAAATACTTAAAATATATGGGAAAAGTACATGTTGTACTCTGTATCAATAATTGGCATTTTCAGTCCATAGGGTCTCTATCAAAGTTACTTAATTTTAGCATTAAAATGGAAAAGAAGTACAGCTTGCAAGTAAACAGATGAGCATGGCTGTATGCCAGTGAAAGTTTGTTTAAACAAATGGCAAATACAATGTAGCCTACAAATTTTAAGCCCACTATCCTAGGGAGATGTAAATATGTTATTCAATTATATTGTCCCTGTACAGGCAATACAAACTATAAAAATGGTCTGATTGTAGAGACATTTTCACACATGCAAAACATTCATATGTGTAAAATTAGACATGTAGAAAGCTGAGATATTTCTCTTAGTATTTAAAATTGCAAATGCTCAGTATTTAAAATCCATCTTCAACGTTATTATAACCAAAGTGCTTTTCAAATTAGATGCTGTGTATCACTAGCAATGCATTAGATCCTATTTCCTCAAATCTTGGCATACATGGCATTAGTTGACTTAATGATATTTATCTGTTTGGTTAGTGTTCAATGGAATTCCATGGGTAATTTAATAGTTAATAGTTAGGTATATGGAGTTTTTATTATATCAAGTATGATTCCAAACAATTACTATCTCCTAAGACACTCAGGAGAAAGTTACTGTTTTCACCTTTAAGTTAAGATAAAAACTCTAGGTACAAAATAACTTTTCTAGGGTCAGGTCACTCAGTTTGTTAGGAAGGCTATTCGGAATTTGATTTCATTCTGCAGTTCTTTATTCACAAAACTTCCAACTGTCTTTAGATTTGACTGTTTTTACTGGATTATGACTAATTTCATACATTTCTTCTTCTGCTGATTTTTCTAGATGTTTACCTGGCCCTTTGGGTCATCAGTTCAATTTGTGTGTGTGTGTGTGTGTGTGTATGTGTGTGTGTGTGTGTGTGCTTTCTTAGACATTTGCAAATATGTCTTTATATATTGAAGGAAGTAAATATTATTAGTATATTTTGCATGTAAGCATCATCTCCAATCCAAAAGCATGATCTTTCATTTTCTGTGGATGTCTTGCATAGTTTTGAGCGTTTCTCTTTCATTCTGTGTATGCAGCCATATCATTTCACATTATTTTCCTTTATGGTTGTATTTTAGATTCTTATTTAAGGCATTCTCATATCTCAGATTCATAAAGATATTTCTTTGCTATTTAGGCTTTACGTTACTTTTCCTTCTGTAGAGCAGATTTTACCTGCTTGATTTCTGTCCTTTGTTGCAGTGCAATGTAATGCCCCTTGCAATGCTTCTGTTCTTCCTCTATGTGAAACTATTTGGAAGAACTATTTTTGACCTTGAGATAATTTTATGTATGTATATATATATATTTTTTTTTTGGTGGCACAGAGGATCCAACTCACAACCTCACGCCTCATCAGACAGGCGTGTAAGCCGCTGAGCCAAACTCCCGGCCCTAGTTTTTTGAAACAGGGTCGCACTATGTAGTTCAGGCCAGCCTTGCACTCCCATCATAGCCCAAGCTGGCCTCGAGCTCACAACGTTCCGTCTACTTCAGCCTCCTGAGCGCTGGGATTAAAGGCGTGAGCCACCACACCTGGCTTATATTTTAATATATATAAAAATATTTTGATTATCATAGGTTGTCAGTTAATCTTAACTACTTAGTAACGTTCTTTTACGTATTTGAAAATATTCAAAGTTAACTATTTTTGCTCCTTCAATTATTTTGGTAAATAGTAGAAATTTGAACAAGTAAAAGTTGATTGGTAGATTGAAAATATTTGATAGATAAATTTATATGAAATTTACATTTTAAGTATATTTAGTCTTTGCACACATGAGTGTAATAAATCTCCCTATTATTTGTATCTTTTATATTTCTTTACTTGAAGTTTTTGTTTGTTTGTTTTTTGTTTTTTGTGTGCGTGGTACTAGGTATCGAACTCACGACCTCGTGCTTGCCAGGCAGGTGCCTGTGCCGCTGAGCTAAACCCCCGACCCCCAAGTTTTACATTATTTACCACGAAAATTCTACACATTTATTACACTTATTCTTAGGTACCTTTTTGTTATTACTATGAATGCTACTTTTTAAAAAGTTACGTTTTATTATTATTTTTGGCATTTATAAACGGTATAGATTCTTGTGATAGCTGGCCTTCTTATTTTGCTCTACTTTTAAAATGAAGTTTCTCTAACATTTCTCCATTAAAGATGATCTTGTAGGTTTTAGAAAACTTTTATTGAGTTGAAAAGATTCTTTTCAATTCCTTATTTACTAAGAATTTTTCTCGATAAATCATAATTAGGTATAGTATTTTTCAAAAATTTATGTATGTACTCAGAGTTTATTTCCTCTTTAGAATTTACTGCAGAGAATTTCAAAACAAGATTTTTTCCAATGTTAAAACATTCTTACTTTTCTGAAATAAATTCTACTTTGGCTCAGTGTATTCCTAAATTCAATCTTTGACTGATGGGGCAAATATCTTACTGAATTTTCTCTTTACATCTTTAGACACAGATAAAATGCATTATATTTTTCTTTTCAAAAGTAATAATTTAAAACTTGCTAAATTATATACCAGTCTTACAAATTTTAAAGAGGCACTTGTCATGTCTTTTTTTTTTTTTGCAGCAATCCATGTGGGATATGGAATAATCATTTGAAAATTTATTGTAACTTAACCTATAAAGCCTCCTCAGGATATTGTTTTGTTTTGCATGATGACCTTTAATATATTGATTTTATTCATTTAATAGATAAAAGTTGTTACATTGTTTTCTTGAATCAGATTAAAAGTTTATATATGTATATATGAAACTTGTGCATTATATACTTTTATTTTTAATTTTCCTATATTTCCAAATTAATAAATTTTGTGTTGGTAATTTAAGTTGAGGATTAGAGTTCAATATATTTTTTTCCAAATACTTGGTTCTGGGGTTTTGTTTTGTTTTGTTTTATTTCTTGTTTCTTAAAATTTATCAGCAAAATCATCTAGATTTGGAATCTATTTCATGGTAAAGAATTTATGACAAGTTCAATTTTCAGATTGTATTAATGATTTATATTTTAATTATTTTCTTGCTAGTTTTAATATATTGTGATTTATTAAAATAATTCAGTTTTTTAAATGTGGCCATACATTTTTGTCTCTGCTCTACTGATAGAGTTTGTGTCCTTTTCCTTACATCTAGGCTGTATGGCAAATAAAACCCAGTAGAACTTTTATGGAGCAGAATGTCTTTTGGCCCAGAATTTTTACCATTTAAAAAAAAAAACTGAATTGGGCAATCAAACAGAAAAAGAAAAGAATGTACCCATGGCTAATAATGTGCATAAAAATTGATTACAGATAGATTCTAGATCTAATGTTGTAAAGAAAACAATAAATCTTTCAATTTATAGCATAGACAACAATTCTGTGACTTTAAAATAGAGGATTTGCTTGGGGTATAGTGGCACGGGGTGTAATCCCTGCACTTGGGAAGCTGAGGGAAGAAAATCACCACAAGTTTGAGGCCAGTCTGGGCTACATACTGAGTTCAAACACAGTCTGAACTACAGAGCAAGATCGTATCTCAAAAAATAAATGAATAAATAAATAAGTGGCTTTTAAACAGGACACAACAGAGTATTTTTCATAAAATATTAAAAATTGCAAATTAATATTTAACCATATTACAATGAGTGCTTCTACTCATCAGAGGAAAATAAGAAAGGTATGAAAAGACAGCCCAAGAGAAAGTGTCTCAATTCATTCATGTAACAAAGAACTACATTCTGTCTTATGTCCTCAAAAAATTATAACATCACAGTGTTAAAATGCAAAAGTCATTATCCACCGACCTAGATTTCCATTTTATAATATCCAAGTATCTATCTAGACAGGTAGATTATATATTTTTACTATATGAAATACGAACATATTAATTGTATTTAAGTATCTACATTTGTAAACTCAGTGATACACAAAGTCTATAGAAAAATGGCAAATGATTTGTAGATAAAAGTTATTTTAAATAGATCATAGACATAAAAAATGTGTGACTTCATTATTCTACTATTTGTCAATTAAGGAGGAAGTGGAGGAAAGACCTTTCACATACTGTTGGTGACAATGTACGTTAGCGCCCCGTCTCTGGAAAACTGCTTGGCAATACAATGTGTACTAAAGTTGAATACTTGTATTGTCCATGTGTTAGGCAGCACAGTGGCTCTCCATATGTTCACACCCTAATCCTCAGAATTTGTGAAAGTATTGCCTTTCCTGATAGAAGAGAGTTCATCGATATAACTAAATTTGGGGTTTTGAGAAGAGATGCTTGTCCTGTGTAATTAGGGTGAGCCCCAGATAATTATAAAAGCATTCATAAGAGAGAGGTGCAGGAGAGACAATCAGAGAGCAAACATCACGAACATGGAAACAGAAGTCAAGATGAAGCAAGAAAAACTGAGCCCAAGTGCTTAGGTGGCCTCTGCCAGGGGGAAAAGACTTCAAACCTCAAGAATAGTTCAGACAATAAATTTTGTTGTTTAAAGACATTGGGTTTGTTGTACTTTGAACAGCAACAATAGGAAATAAATACACACTCCAAACCAACAATTTATTTATTCCGTATAATAAGTTACCACAAGTGACATCAGAAGACTTATGTTATCACAATTTGTTGTTCTAAGCTTGAAATCACTTGCCCATCAGTAATACAGTGATAAGTAAACTGTGGTACATTCACACCATAGAATGCTGTACTAAGTAGTCAGGAAAGTGAGACATCTAGAAATACATGGAATGATTAGGACCAATGTTACCAACAATGTTGACAGAAAGAGGTTCTATACAAAAAGTAAATGCACTATGATCTCATTTATATAAAATGTAAGACAAATATTATGATTAAAAATGTTTCAATACTCCTGGGGCAAAATAGGTGTCTTTCTGTGATGTGAATGAATGTCTGTTCTTAAATCTTGGTTACAGTTGTACAAGAGTGTCCAGTTTTTAATGATTCATTAGTTTTACACATTTGATTTTTACTGTAATTAAAAGTTTTGAAATAAATTTTAAAATGTGTCCCAGAAACATATTTTGAAAGACAATAGGGAAGACTAAAATCTGTACACAATTTAGAACATTCAAAAAAATTAAACTGATTTTAAAGAATCATTTTGGATAAAGTCATAACAAATATTAGCCAAGGTCTTTTTGAGGTTTTACTTAAAAATTGAAACATTCTCTCAAGCCCCAAGGGTCTCACCTAAGGTGTGGAATGTCCCTAGAGCACTAATTTGAGGCAATGTATATTTAATTGAAGAGTTAATTGAAATACACATACAAAAATATTCCCTCTAGCTGACATAATGACAATGTTTCCCTAATTATTTTTCTCACATCTCCATTGAGAATACAACCTTAACGTAGGTTGCACTTTAGCCATATTCACTTGTAGCTTATTTGTCCATTCCTAGAAAGCTTTTTACACTACCGCTTAATAGACACAGTGATGCCCTCAGAGTCCTTTGTGCTATGCTTGGAGTGTAGAAGAGAATAAGGGTGCAAGAAAGTCATAATCTATGTTTCACAACAAATTGCAAGTAATGCACAAAGCTCCTGTTTTCTCTCTACATCTATAGAAAGGAAAAAGCATCCCACTCTCACAGTGCAAGTGTCTTAATTCATTAACCTAAACTCCCATTGTAAAGTCTTAATTCATTAACCTAAATTTTCACTTTATAAAGTGAAATACATAGGATGATGATATTCACAGATAACCTCTTCTTTAACATGAAGAAAGATACTTTGCTAGATTTCTTCCAGTTTACGACTTCCTTTCAAATTTTAGTTAAATATAATATATTCTAAGTTGCTGAACTTTAGTTTTATGAGACTACAGAGATAAGAAATGAATAAGGAAGTTCTGTATTAATAGAAATCACTCATTGGACAAGTACTTCATGATTCATTTAAACAAGTATTTTACTAGGGTATTGCTGCAACTCATTTTGAAATTGTAAGTGTAAATAAATATCTGAATTAGCACTAAGTGAGGATTTGTGTTGGGAGTTGAAACGCGAGTATTTTGCGTGTATTCAGTGATCAAAACATTCAGTGAATGTTGAAATTTTAATAAAATGATTACAATTCACACATTTCTATTATTCACCATCAAAATATTCCCCTCATTTTGAATACACCTACCCTATCATTCTTGCTACCTTCTGAAGTAGTTCTGAAAGTCCTCTTTCATAATTTTCCTTCGTTGCACTGCTGTGGCTGCCTCAATGTCCTGAATTGATTCAAAACATCTACTTTTCACAATCATTTTGACTTAAAGGAAGAATTGGAATTTGCCGTGTGCCAGATACAGTAAATAAAGTGGATGAGGAGACACACCATCATGCTTTTATGAACCTGCCTTTCCATCAGATGGCACTCAGAAGAAGCAGTCAACATATTTTTTAAATCACACTTTGTAAATACAAGAAAGAGGACCTTCAGAATTACTTCAAGAAGTGGTAAGAATGAAAACGTGTTTTCAAAGTGAGAAGCATGTTTAGGAGGAGAAATGGCAATGTGTCTTGCAATGTAATAAATATTTTTAAACACACACTGTATGTTTTTTTATCAGTCTTTGTATATATCCTTCTTGTGTATCAGCTGCATTAAAGCAACATTACAATTCTACATGCTAACCATTAAATGAAAGCAAGCTTTCAGTTCAAACACATAAGAACAAAGATCCTTAGTCTCTATAATTTAGTTGTAATACATTCATCCTTGTGTTCACATAGGAAAAACAAAATATGAAGTAATTCCTGACATTCAGTTTTTTTTGCCTTTATCACTCCTGTGTTATGTACCATTCCATTTTTCAAGAAAACTACCCATTCTAATATTTTGTTCTAGGTAGACCATTCACATAAGTTAACAAGTCATTTTAGTTACAGGTGCTTGCACCAGCAAGTGTCAACTAGACCAGAAGCAAGCAAGCTTGGAATATTTCTTAAAGGATATTCAAATTAGAGACTAAGAAAATTCAAGAGTTTGAATAAAATCAGAAGTTGGACATGGAGATAATAAAAAGTTACTATAAATAAAGGACGCAATAGAAACATAAGTAAAAAGATGTTATTAAAGTTATCGATCAAATTTCAAAAGGAGCAAAGGATCTGAATAGACATTTTTCTAAATGTCTAAAAAGTGGTCCAAAAGCAAATACATAGGATGATGATATTCACACATACCCTCTTCTTTGACATGAAGAAAGATACTTTACTAGAGGAGAGCTCTACATTACTAATCATTAGGGAAGTGCAAATAAAATTCGAAGTGAGATGCTACTTTACCCTTATGAGATGACTTCAATCAAAAAGACAGAGAACAACAAAGGCTAGCAAAAATGTGGAAATCTCAGAGTTTGGCAATGATTACACAGCTCTGTGCATATTATAAAAAAAAAGGAGGAGGAAAGAAGAAGGGAAGGAGAGAAGGAAAGAAAGAGGGGAGGAAGGGAAGAAGAAGGGAAGGAAGGAAGGAAAGAAGGAAAGAGGGAAGGACGTAAGGAAAGAAAGAGGGAACAGAGGAAGGGAGGGAGAGAAAAAACAAAAAACTATTAAGATGTGAATTTTATATTTGGATTATATTTCAATAAAGGTTGTTGAAAGAGAACTAGAAAAGAAGTTAACAAATGCATCTATTTTTACAGTGTTTCATCTTTCCATAGCTCAGTTGAGATATTTGTGAGTAGCCATAATTCCTTGTAATGTACTCATTTGTATATTTGCAAATGAAGGCTATTGCAATCCTTAATGTTACATACGTATTTATCAAACATCCTAACTTTTAAAAATCCTGAATAAAATTGTTTTCTTTCAAAATCTAGATAGTATATTTAATTCATTCCTTGAATTACAACATTCCTCCACTCTCTATTACTGGATTACTTCATGTCACACAAGTTGAACATGAAGAATATATTTGATTTTTGTTTTGACATATGTCAATTGGTTGTAATGTCAGCTTATAGCTAAATTGCTTGGATTTCAATATGATTCTACCACTTAAAAAAGTATTTGTTCTTGAATAAATGTCTTCAATGGGAAACAAGAATAGTAATGATATCTAAAGTTTTTAAAATTGATGAAAAATACTTGACACATAGTAGGCACTGACAGATGTTAACTGCTATTGATTACTCCCAGAGTAAAAAAAATGAATATATCATTTCCTCAATTAATGAAGTAGGTTTGGAAAATTTTAGAAGGAAAAGAGTCTTCTCAAAATTTCCAAGCTGGACACGGTGGCACGCACGTGTAAATGCAGTACTTGGGAGGCTGAGGCAGGAGGGTCATTGTGAGTTCAAGACCAGCTTTCACTACAAAATAAGATCAAGACCAGCCTTAACTGCATAGCAAGACCCTGTCTCAAAAAGTCATACAAAAAAATTAAAAATTTTCCAAAAGACTGAAGCATTTAGACTCTGCTTCAAATTTGGCTCAGCATTTTTAGGTACTTGTTTTCTTAAAAGTAGAGATTTGGACTTGGTTATATCTGTTTTGTTCATTTGTTTAATTTTCTTTTTTTTTAGTTTTTTGAGAGTGACACTGTAAAACTTTTTGTGAGCAAGTCAGAAAGAGATGGTAGTCATGTGTTTCTTTTTATACGTGCCTCAAATCTCATCTGCAAATTTCTACTATAAATGAAGTACACACCTGCTATGCTGACACTTTGCATAGAGCAAATAAACCCCTTGCTTCCCTCTTCAAGCAGAAGTGGTCACAGGATTACAAAAATAGAGGTTCAAGAGAACAAGAGTAAAGTATAATATTTAGTTAGTTCATTCTTGTACATTCAGGTACACACACCATCCCCAAAGGAAAGATTCTGTGTAACTCTCAAAAACAGCTTTGGTGGAAAATGGATTTTTCCTTGGCAACATTTTCTAATTTGTTATAAGCTGTACAGTCAATTATTTATTTCTTGCTAGTTTAGGAGCAATAAATTTGATTTCTATTTGCATTTCTTTCTTTATAGGCAATATATTACTTCCATCAAAGCTTCCTTAATTTTATCATTGTTTCTGTGGAAAGCCATTAATAGAAGAAAAGTAGGAAGTGAGCACAAACTCTCTGGAGGCGAATTCTACTTTATGGATATGTTCTCTAAGGCATATTGAGTTTTTTCATGATTTCTCTTACCCACGGAATATCCTTAGGTATGCTGAGCTTTTTAAACTGAACAATTTGAAAATATGATAATATACTCGATTGTATATCATAGACTTATACTTGACATGGAGATTGTATTTCCATATATCCCACAGCTTTTTACAAGTTATTTAAGTGTTAGGAAGGCAAACTGAAAATGAAAACAAATCATACTAGCATTTGAAATTCTCAAAGGACTAATGCAGTTGTAAACAAAATGACAACATCAAATGGAAATGAATATGTTATGTTGCAGTGCAAAAACAATTATTAAAGCACATGAGAAAATAACTAAAATACAAGTAGGGTCGAATCAGATAATATACTCAATATTTTCTAGGAAATATACACTGGGATAGGAGAGTGGGGAAATATGGAATGACATCATAATTTATTTACCATATATGAATTTCTCTCACTCCATAAATGGCAATAATCCAAAATAATTCAAGACAGAAAGCATAACTGATGCTAAAGAAAAGAAAATAGCCACATGAGCAAAAATCTCAGAAAAAGGCAATAAAAATTAAAATTCACAGCAAAAATATATAGAGACATTGTTTACTTAAGAGAAAATATAGTCCATTTTAGTAAGTCATCTGTATTTTAGGGCAAAAAATGTACTTCATTTTAATACTAAATTAGTAAAGATTATTGTGGCTCTTCTCATAACCTACCCTGTACTCCAGAGTATACTTTTTTTACTTTTATGTTTTACTTTTTCCTCCCTTTTTTACTGGATCCAAATTCACTCTACAAAGTACTTTTTTCCTCTCCCTTTCTTTTTATTTTCTCCTGTCTTTAATACATACAAAACTTTGTCACCATAAAAAATAACGATAATAAAAAGGAGCGACTTTATTTTTCCTTTAGTGGGAATCTTTTAGACAGCAGGCCTAAAATTTTATTTGACTCACCTTTTGGTCAATGTCTTACAGTAGATAAAAAACACTTTTATAGTTCTAAATCATAATTTCTAAAATGATTTTCTTGCCCCCTCTGGGTTTGAAGCATTAATTAGGTGGAATTAGTTGTCATGAAGGATACTTGCCCGCAGGCAGGGTGCTAAAATATGGCCTAGAACTGCACTCCCCATGGAAAGTATAACAGCTTGTTTAAAAATTATTAAACAAGACTTTTGCTGGGTTTTTCAAACTTTAGAGTGAAGCTTCCTTATGTTGTAATTTGTAGGAAAATTTGAGCAACGTATAATATCTGATGTTATAAAATTTGACATATGTTAAATTACTATGCTAAAAGATCAATTTAGGGTGGTGGGGCATTTGTTGCACAAGAATTTTTTGGAATTGTTTTCATTCTACCCCTAACAAGTCTAAATTTCACTCCAATGTGTTCTTTCTTCTGTCAAAGGAGCAATAGAAAGCATATGGTATTTTTTCTTTTTAGTTGTATGTTTTGATAATCTTTATTTTGTCACACTTTAGGAATGGCATTAAGTTGAAAATCTATTTTCTCTAATGAAAAATAGATCTCTGTGTTAAAATTCTACATAGAAAGAGGAATGGATCTGTTTGTGTTTTTTTTTTCTGTCTGTCTGTCTGTCTCTCTCTCTCTCTCTCTCTTCGAAGAGTAATAGTTAAACCCTGACCATACTCCTGGATTCTTTCAAAGAGAATTAGTGGGGAGGGTGGGATAAAAAGTGAAAAAAGGGAAAATAAGTGGAGTTTCAAAGGTCTTATGATGTTGAATCACACTTAATGAGACTGGCTGTATCAGAAAAGACTGATACTTGGCCCTTCAAATCAATTGCTTCTGAATGGTTTGCTATTGTTTGAAGTATTCTAAATCAATGTGTAAACACTGAATTTTTATTGTCTACAGGTAAATTGATATAAATTCATTGTTTTTCTCTGTTGTTAGAAAAACAGAAAGCAATAAAGGGAAAAGAAAGAAAAAAGGGAAGGAGAGAAAAGGAGAAGGGAGGACAGGAGAGGGGAAAGCAGGGGGTGAAGGGGAGAGGGAGGGAGGGAGGAAGAGAGGAAAGGAGAAGAAAGAGGAAAGGTAACACACATTTTGGGAAAAATGATTTAAAAATACAGAAAAGTGTTATTTTTACTAGGGATGCCATAAAATACATCTCTACACTCTTAGTGAACAGTCTTCAAATAGCACATGAAGTTGAATCCACCACCAAGATAAGTAGAATCTTTTAGGCGACATGCTTGTTTTCAGCTTCCAGCTGTTTGTAATCCAGCAATGGCTGTAGCCATTTCCTTAGCAGGAACCTACAGCTTCCCAAAGAAAGTCACTTCACTGTCCCTGATAATGTGACATTGAGTAAAGTATCTTCTCTTTGGGGGAAATTTTCTTTACTCTCCTACTGTTTCTGAGTGACTGGGATATAAAGTCACACTTGACTCTGCTCTAACAATTTCATTAAAAGTAACTAACTCACGTTCATTTGCCTAAATTTTTTCATTTGTAAAAGTCATGTATTAGCTTCAACCTCAAATAGTTACTATGCAGATTAAATCAATCAACAGGAATAAACTTCTTTACATTGTATCTAATATATCTTGAGAGTTCAAAAATTATTAGTTGTTATAAACAGTAGTACTAATTTCTATAATGAAGAAAGATTCTCTTCCTTCGATCTCTAAGTTCAAGATTGAAACTTACTTTGAATATGAGCTTTCCTAACAAAATTTTTGTTTTAAAATAATAATTTGACCTAACTGGGCCAGAATTCTTTTCTGCAATCCTATATTATTTAACCATTATAAAATTTAAATCATTCAATGCAGTTGCTAGAATCAGTTCTGCATTTTATTTGTGCCACATTAGGGTACCAGTCAAGTCTTACTAGGGTGTCTACACCAAATTGTACAGTTTCAAAAGGAAATATTGAGCCCTTTCTTAGAAATTCCCTTTGCATGAAATTGCAAATCAATGGCAAAAAAAAGAACTTCATAAAAACATGGAAACTATATAACACCCTCCTGAACAACCAACAGATCACAGATAAAATTTAAAAAAATTTAGACAGTTTACACAATTAAATGAAAATACCAATACAAAATACTGAAATTTATTGGACACAGTGAAAGCAACCATAGGAGGGGAATTTATAGCAGTGAAAACTCATATCAGGAAAACAGAGCAAGTGAAAATAAACAACTTAATGGTGAACTTCAAATTTCTAGAAAAAGGAGATCAGGCTAAGTCAAAATCTTGTATGAGGGAGGGAATTATAAATATCAGAGCAGAAATTAATGCATTGGAAACACCGAAAATCATACAAAGAATCAATGTATTGAAGAGTTGGTTCTTTGAAAGATTAAATAAAATCAACAAATCCTTAACCAACCTTATCCAAAAAAAAAAAAAAAAAAAAAAAAAAAAAAAAAAAAAAAAAAAAAAAACAAAAAAAAAAAAAAAAAAAAAAAAAAAAAAAAAAAAAAAAAAAAAAAAAAAAAAAAAAAAAAAAAAAAGAAAAGAAAAGAAAGAAAGAAAAGACTCGAATCCACGCAATTAAGAATAAAAAGGGTAAAATCACAATGGACCCAGCAGAAATACAGATCATCTATACCTACTTTAGAAACAATGTTTTAATAAGGTAGAAAATACAGAATAAATGGACAGGATTCCTAGATACATATGAATTAGGAAGATATAAAAATCCTAAATAAACCAATATCAATCAATGAAATCAAAGATATAATTTAAAACTTACCAACAGAGAAAAGCCCAGGCCTTGACAAAATCACTGCTGAATTCTACAAGAAATTTAGAGATGACATAATACTACTATTTCTCAAACTCTTTAACAAAATTGAGAAGGAAGCAATACTCCCAAATTCAATCTTGGAAACAAGCATTACCCTGATATCAAAACCAGAGAAGAACCCAACTAAGGAAGAGAATTATAGGCTAATTTCCCTAATGAACATAGATTCAAAACTCCTCAGTAAGATACTGGCAAACAGAATGCAGCAAATCATCAAGAAGATTATATACCACGACCAAGTGGAATTCATCTCAGGGATGCAGGGATGGTGCAGTCTATGTAAATCATTAAACATAATACACTGTATTAACAAAATCAAGGATAAGAACCATATGATCATCTAAATAGATGCAGAAAAAGCTTTTAAAAAGCCCAAAATTTATTTTTTAAAATTTTTTAAGACCTCCCAAATTTAAAGACTCAGTTCTAAAATGTGCATCTGGGATGAATACACACTTCTCAAATGAAGAAATACAAACAGAAAGTAAATACATGAAAAAATGTTCAACATCACTGGTCATTCGAGAGATGCAAATGAAAACAACACTGAGATTGCACCTCACTCCAGAAAGAATGGCTACCATCAAGAAATCAACAAATAATTGCTGGAGAGGCTGTGGGCAAAAAGGAACCCTCCCCCAATATGTGTAGAAGTGCAGACTATTGCAAACCCTGTGGAAATCAATGTGGAGTTTCCTAAAAAAAACTAAGATTGGTAGTCCCGCTTGACCCAGCTAATCCCCTTCTGAGCATCTTCCCAGAAGAATTAAAACATCATACCACAGCAATACATGTGCAACCATGTTTATAGTAGCACAGTTTTTAATACCTAGGTTTTGAAAACAACCCAAATGCCCATCAACTGAGAGATAGATTTTTTAAAAAGTGGTCTTTTCACGCAATAGGAGTACTACTCAACCATAAAGAAGAATAAACTTGAGACTTTTATAGGTAAATGAATGCAACTTGCCGCCATACACATAAGTGAAATCAACCAGAGTCACATGTATAAACATCATATCATCTCCCTTTATAAGAAGCTGAAAGTGTAAATAAGACCCAAAATGTACAATAGATATTGTAATATGGGAAGAAATTGTTCAAAAGGACAAAAAAAAAAAAAAAAAAAAAAAAAAAAAAAAAAAAAAAAAAAAAAAAAAAAAAAAACTGGGATGAGGGAAAGGAGAAAAAAAGGAAGGGAAAAGCTATCATATATTACATATCATATATATATATATATATATATATGATAGTTAATATACCACTAATTTCTCTTAGTTCATTGAAAAGAAAGCTTTGCACTAATATTGTTTGGACAATTAAATGTTTATATCTTGCACTCTGAGTAACTAACTTAAAGATAATAATACACAATGTATTAATCATTGCTACTCTCTATTATCTTGTTTTGAAGTTTTGTTTTATTTTTTTCTATTTAAAATAAAAATTTTTTTTTTCAGCACGGAGGATCAAAGTCACAGCCTCGCGCCTGCCAGATAGGTGCTTATGCCACTGAGCCAAACTTCTGGTCCTAGTTTTTTTGAGGCAAGGTCGCACTATGTAACTCAGGCCAGCCTTGTGCTCACATTGTAGCCCAAGTGGGCCTGAACTCACAACGCCCCTCCTACCTAGCCTCCAGAGTGCTGAGATTAAAGGCATGCGCCACCAGGCCCGGCTTTAAAATAAAATTTTAAAATATTCTTATTTTGGGTTTATTGTACACAGGTAATTGAGTTTCACAGATGCTTTGAGTAATGCTCAAATAAAATAAAGGCTATATATCTATAAGGACAAACTGCTAAAAGTATAAACATATTATTGGCAATCATATTATCCTCAATTAATGCTTACTCATGTTGTACGATTTCTATCTTAAGGTGATTACAATTTTCTTTTCATATAGAGTTCTTTAACATTCTTTGTTTTCAGAATATCTTTCCTCTTTCCCAATATGTGTTTGTGCATTGTTTTTTATTTCATTCCTATTTTGCTTTCACACTTTAAGAGTATAATAGTTATCCTGCATGTCGACTGCAGGAATTGTTAAATAAATTGCTGGGAAGAAAACTGAAGGTGTGCACTATGTATTTTCCCCATATATCACATGAAGGCATGAAATTAAGAAGCCATAAATAAAGCATAACTATTAACATGTAAATCAATATCATGTTTATCCTTATATTATTAATTAAGATCTTAATTTAACTATTACTGCCTGCCAGAAGAGTTAATGCACTTCAAAATACATCCATTTGAGGTTCATCCTCAATCAATATTTACACGGAATGCTAGTCCTCTAGAAGGAATCTTCAGTCTAATGAACAGTGATCAATCATACTGATATATTGAGTATACCAGATAATTAATTTGTAATAATTGTTTCACTGTGGGACAGAGAATAACATAATGATTAAGAGACCATCAGCACTGAATTCAGACTTCTAATACTCAAATATCAAAGCCACCATTTACCGAGCGTGTGACCACGCTAATTCTATGAAATGCAGATAAGATCATCTGTATTTCAGGGAGTGGTCAGCATGAAATGCGAAAGTATACCTTAACCACCAGCACACAGTAAAGTTCCATTAATACCCACCCATATACTGCTAGCATAGTTATTCACAGAGGCTATTGGAAGCTTCATATGATTGATTCAGAACAATAAACAAACACACACAGTGCACATATAGGGGCTCTAAAAGAAAATTGACAAAAGTAACAACTCACAAAAGTGAGTAACAAGAGCAATTTTTTCCTGTCACACTTTTCCAGAAAGTTAAATGTTGTGCAAATAAGATTAACTAAAAAGAAAATAAAAAGGTAAGTTGTTTTCATATATTGTGGGATCAACACAGATTTGTCTCAATCACTATACTTAATTTTAAATTAATACACACTAACATTTCATTATGAGGCATCTTCTGAGTTTGATGAATAGTTATTAAGATGTTTATAAATATTTGCAGGATGAAGTATTTTCCTACAATTTGAATTATTTGAGGAAGGACAACCTATATATAATAACATTTTAGACAATCAGTGTATTAATGTTTTAAGCATAAAGAACTTGGGTTACCATAAACTAAGGAGCATATATGAATATGGATTATACTAATGGAAACATGTTTTAACACTGTGCATTTTGATTCACAGATTAATTTCACAGACCCATTTTTATGTCAATCATGTGTCAGGAATGTGTCAGAATGTGAGTGACACAGGGTAAGCGTTGGCAGTCAGATACATACAAGTCATGGAAACTACTGAAATCTAGTGATTACTGCATTGCCACTAAAAGACAGAAGTGAAAATTCATCAAATACAAAATTACAAATTCCTTTTTGTATTTTGCTAACCATTTGCTAGGACCAGGATTGTTCTTAGTCGCAAAAGAAAGTAATGAATGTTTCTTATGAAGAAGATTATCTCCTTCATTTATGAATCACATCATATACTAAAAACCACAGAATTTCATATTTCATTGGAAGAGTTATCTAGCTGGCAACCAAATTGGAAAATGGAAAGAATAATTGGTGCATCACAAAGCGGACTTAAAGAACTGTGAATGTTATATGACAGCTCATTTCTTCAGCAGCTTATTCCCTAAAAATAAATATTTCTCAATTTAAGAAAAATCAAACATTCATAAATATTCAGAAAGTGACATTCTTTCCATGCATCATACATAATTCATCATTTCTTCCATGTTACCATTACAGAGGAAAAAGCAAGTGTATTGAAAGGAGCTTACTATCTATTTAAATTGAAAAGTTTGCTCTGTCAGTAGCAAGTTTATAGCCTAATAAAGCATATGTGTACATTTGTCAAATGTATATTAACAGAACTCTACATAAATATTTTCTAAGAGAAAACAACCAAGACATTTTCAATGTTAGCACTGTAAAATTTTAATGAATTTTTCATGACTGGAAAAATACAGAGGTTGGCTATATAAATTAGAAGTTTTACAAAAGGAAGGAATCTAACCATTAAACCAAGGATAGGAGGCATGAAGATTTTGTAAAAGGAATAACTATTCCTAAAAATATATTTAAAAGCTCACAAAGTATCACTATAATTTTAAAATCATCATTTCTTAATTTATCCACTCATGATTGATTCTTTAGTGAGTTATGTATTTTATAAAATTACTGTTAAAAGCTATCTATTTACTTATCTATCTACCTTGTGTTTATGAAACAGGATAAACAAATTATCAGTTAGGCCAAATAATCTAGATGATTGTGAAAAGATAAAATATTAAATAATCCAAAAATAGTATAATGGTATTGTGCTTCATAATTATCCAGTCCATGTATTAAACAGGATTCTTACAGTTAGGTATGTGAAAAGACAAACTAAAAACCGAAGAGAAACACATGAACGGTTGTCATCTAAAAATCATATTTCTTTGAAAATAATCTTACTATTTGAGATCATGTAAATACTCAACAACAGGAAAAAAAGTCTTATTATGTTAACTTTTCTAAATTGGAAAATATTATAGTATCTTACATCATCTGTAAATGCCACTAATGTTGTCCTGTAACTTTAACTTGAGATTGCTTTAGGGAAATTAACAATTTGACCAAGATCTAAAGAAGCTAACAAAGATTTTACAATACTGGTTGCAAACAGTTGCTATGCTTTGAATATGGTTGCAGTGTGATTCCCAAGGCTCCACATATTCAACTTTCAACCTCATTAAGTAGAATGAAGAAGCTGGAAACCTAATTCAGCCATGAATTTTAGAGATGGTTCTTGGGAAGTAACTAAGATTAGATGTGGTCATCACAATGGAACCCCCATGATTGCATACTTTTGGCTACATAGGAAGGTAGAAAGGGACCAGTGAAATTAGATACACATGCACTCTCAGTCTATCATCCTGCAATAACTTCTCTTGCCACAGCAAGAAGGTCACCAGCAGATGCAGCCCTTTGACCTTTGATCTCCAGAGCTGTGAGCCAAATTAAAACTTTTTCCATTTATGAAATTACTCAGTTTTGGGATATTTATCATAGTAACAGAAAAATACAAATATTTCATAGGTTTGATATTTAATTTTTAAATCCTTACTTCCCTCCTTGGAGTAATTCAAGGAGGTTTTTCCTCTGTCCTTAAAAAAGACATAGAATGTTGTGTCATTAATCTTTTGAGTGATGTCATGTATTTGTCAGAGATATCTACTCATCTTTTTGTATTCTTTTTAAAATATAGTCAAATTAATTTAATATTTTCACTTTTTAATCTCCATAGTCACCATCTACAGACCTTTAGCATTTGTCTCAACTGATAAAGTGTGAAGTCTCTCTATTGCAGACAGAATCCCAACCATCAGGTTATACTTAGTGTCTTAGTTTCTATGAATCCTTTCCATGATCACATACCCCTTCTCTACCATTTGTCATTATAAATTATCAAACTGCACTGATCATGAGAACTTAACCTTAACTATATTATGTTAACATGTTTATAGTTCCTCCTTGATCTGTGTCAGGAAATCACTTATACAAGCTAGAAATATGTTTAATCAGGAATTCACTTATACAAGCTAGAAATATGTTTGATCAGAGCAAAGATCTCCTAAGGTAAAAGCTGTATTTTTAAAGAAAGCAAACACAGCACCTTCCTTATGATGCTCTTTACCATCATTTGTGTAGCTTGTGCATTGTGCTGGCTCAAGCTGATCCTAAGAAGTGCAACTATTCCATGCAGCACCCTGTGTAAGGGACCACATTCAGGCAGGTCTGAATACCAGCCGGGGGACCAGTGTACTCAGTGAAAGGTAGGCTAAGGACAGTGACAGAAGTAAATGCTGTCACTTAAGCCTCCAACAGGAAAGCAAAACACTCAGGAGTCAATTCACTGAATTTATCAGTTAAGAGAATATTTATTAAAATGCAATAAAACTTGCTTAAAATGTCATTTCTTCTCCCATGCAAGACAAGAAATATCTCGAGTCGGTTGCTCCCATGGTCCCAGAGCAATGGCTGCTAAGTAACAGTGAGTAAAAAGAAGCACCTGCTCTGGTGCAGACAGTAAGCAGACAATTTGAAAATAAAAATAAACCAAAATAAAAGTTTTCCTTTCTGTTATCCACATGCATGGACAATTCTAAACCATTTCCAGAAAAAGACATTCCTTCTTTCATCCCACTAAATTCTAAATTGCTATAGTTATTGCCACCTTTGAGTAACTATGTGCAACCTTGTAAGAAGTATGTTTATGTTATGTGTTTGATGAACGTAGTGTTCTCCACAGAGCCAAGTCACAATTCGCAGTTACACATTGGGTCTCTGATACACAGGGATTCATCCTTGTGCATTCTTCTCGAAAATAATTTCTGAAGGATTGAGAAACTGTAAGATTTGTTTAAGACACAATGTGTGGTTTTATCTCCTTTGGTAATAAGTATTCATTAAATAGTTTAAATAGTAGACTCAAAATAAATAATAATAGCATAACAATTATAAATACGAGGAGACCAAACTTGAGCTACCTTAATTCTATCATTCAATGTGGCCACTTGGCACTTTTCAGTTACTGACACTTTTAACTCATTGAAATAAAGTTCAAAATTAAGATTCTTTCAGAAAATTTAATTGTTTTAAAATGAAACACTAAACTGAGAAGAGTTTTTGTATGATACTTGTTGGAAATAATTTCTTTTCAGAAAAAGGATGGGAATACTTTTAAAAATGATCCACAACAATGGTTTGATTATTCTAGACACGCCTTCCAGACAACACACTTGGTCCAAATCTCAGCCTAGCCACTTGGTGGTATTGGCAAAAGACGGGTTTGTAAATATGTAATGAAAAACATTTTAAAAATCCCTACCTAACTGGATTGTTCTGAATATAAATGAGTTAGTATGAGTAGTTAGAACAGTGTGCAGAAATTAAATATTTAGTAAATGCCCAATGTTATTGAAATTCATGGGAGAAGATATAGCAACCCAAATCCTCTTAAAGTGCGTACCTCAAAGCACTGACCAAGAAAGTGTTAGAGAAAAGAAAGTTTTATCAAAATTCAAAGTAAAATGATACAACTGAAAGAAAAACAGTATTATACAAAATTTTGAAGGTTTGCTAGTTATAATTTGGAATACTATATATAGAAAGATGTCTCAGTTTACTTATACTTCATTTTTGAAGGAATACTCATTAGTATAACCCTAGGAAAGAGATTCATAGATTCATTTATTGATCGGCTGATTCATTCATTTGAAAAGTTTATCTTTGCACCAGGGATCGAACTCATAACCTCATGCCTGTCAGACAGGCACTTAAGCCACTGTGCCAAACTCCCAGCCCTAGTTTTTTGAGGCAGGGTCACACTATGTAGCTCAGGCCGGCCTTGAGCTCACATTGTAGCCCAAACCAGCCTCGAACTCACAACACTCCTACCTCAGCCTATGGAGTGCTGAGATTAAAGGCGTGTGCTACCATGCCTGGCTAGTTCATCATTTATTAATCAAATAAAAACTGTGTTGGGCAATATGAAAACCTATGGAAGAATTAGATACGAGTTTTTCTCCTAATAATACATTAATTGATGCTTAACAATGAATAGTATGTAGCACTTAGTTCCATGAACTGTCCTAAATATTATATATTGTTTCTCTTTGTAAACTTTTATTTGAATCTTATGCAGGAACAATAAATACCATGATAAAGATAAAGAGGCTGAGTTTAAATTCAGCCAAGTAGTAACTTGTGGAATAGGACTTTGAACTAAAATATTTTTGACTAAAAAATCTGAGTTCTTACTACAAAACTATACAAAATACATTTTTCTCTATTTCTAAAGGAGCCTGTTCTCAACAAATTTATACAGAAATGATAAAGCATTGCTCTTTAAACTTGCTCTTCTATTTCAAAAGCTTAGAGTTAAAGAATATGATTAATTGTAACAGTCTACTCTAGCTAAGGTTTTCTGACACCATTCTCTTCTCTTTGTCTTTCATTACTTTGGGTTTTCTCTTCTGCCTTTGTTTGAAGACTGATTTATACCAAAATCTTTCACAGGGATGTGTAAATTAAGCTGAGTACAATGAGAAGGTAAGAGCTAGAGATGTTACAAAATACGTAATTACATAATTACCATGTATCAACATGGATCATTCATCAATAAAGTATTATTTGACCAAATTATTCTCCCCTCAATATGTTTTCAATAAATGTCAGGGTATCTTCTCCCATTTATCCTTTCCTAATCCCACTTTCTTTTCAGTCCTGTGTCAGGCTAAGGCAGGTTTTTTTTTCCAGGAGTTAAGTGCTTATTAAAAGTCAGAATGTTAATAGAGTACAAAAGTCATTACTTCACATTGATTAATAAAGCAGTGCTGAAAAATAAAGGGGACCCCTTTATAGAGGTGATGAAGAAGTAATTTAAAAGCTGCAGAAGAAACAGTCAATAGTCATTGGTTTTCTGGCTTCATCCTGTAAATCATCCAGACATAATTTAAAATTCTGTTGGATTTGTGAAATATATCTCACTCATCAATATTATTATTCATGTTGAGAAGAAAGGTGTCTGAAATCAGAAAGAATGATTACCACTGAGTTGTTTCACAACCAATCCAAGTTCTCAGCACTTGTCTCATCCTTTCTGACTTCTCATCAAGAGTTGATCACTCTTTTTCCATTATTTCTGCACAGGACATACTCCACTGGCTACCTAGCTTGTAGGCTTTCCACAATGATTCCTTATATTGGAATTCTGTTATTCATTACCAGGTATTCTGTGATCTGTTTTTGTTCCTTATATGCTTACACTGGGGGGATCCTCTTATGTTAGGGGATATTCAGAAGCACTGACTAGTGCAAAGGGCCCAGGCTTTGGGATCAAATATATCTGGATCTTTGTTCGCATTATGTATCAGCTATGTGATCCAGGATAAAAATTTATACCTTTAAACTTAAGTCTAATCTGTAACATAAAGGTGATATCTACCTTAGAGTGTATTTATGTTCCATTACAACCGTAACAAACTACTATGAACTCAGCAACTTAGACTGACATCCATTTGTTAATTCATTTTCCCTATTGATCAGGCTTTCAGGCATACTGTGGTTCATTGAGTATCTCTGCATAAGATTTCATAAGCATGAAACTGATGTGGTGGTAATACTGTGTTCCAAATTGGAGACTATGTGTATGTGGGTGGGGTGTTTTTTGTTTGTTTGTTTTGTGTGTGTGTGTGTGTGTGTCTGTGTGTCTGTGTCCATGTAATCCTCCTTCAAATTCACTTAAGGTGACAGAATTCAGTTCCTTTCCATCTTTCCATGTGGCTCCTTCTATGTTTACACTAGAAATCTAGCTAGGAGTTATTCTCACTGCTCAATTTCTCTAACTTTCTCCAGCTGGAGTTACACAGACTCATGTGATTATACAGAATTGCAAGAATAAACTGTCTGTTCAGTAGTCAGTTATGAGTAATTTTAATTACACTTGGAAAATCTCTTTTGTTATGTAATATAATCTTGAGCAGAAAATCAGGAGGCAAGGCTATTGTGCCCAAATTTTGACTTAACACAAAGGATTATTGTGAAATAAATAAATAAGTAAATACAAATGCTAATCATCATGGTGCAAGATACATAACATTCTGAATAAAAATTTATCTTTCCTTTGTCACATCATATAAGATATATGCAGCAAACACTTGTCTTGTCTCTAATACATCGGGATGCCTATCTTCTTAAAAGGTTAGCTTGATCTGGCAAGATGAAATACATTATTTTAATCACACTTAAAAATCAATCCCATCCTGAAGTTTAATGTCTTTCCCTGGGTTTTTGCATGATGAATTTGTAGCCTCAATTCTTAGCTCCTGCTTAAATTGGGATTTATAATGAACTAGGTAGTTTTCAGCCATCTTGGAGAAGATGAAATGAAACTTATATAATTGCTTGTTTAGAGAATTTCCAGTGTAAAGGAAATGTTAGGGGAAATTTTTTAGCTTACCTTCCTAAGGAACAATGATATTTCAAAAAGTTGTCATGGGCAACACACAGGCCAGACTTATATTAACTAGAGTCAATAATTTGGCATTTTCTACTTCAGTCTTGTGATATAAAACAATTCTAGTATACTCTTTCAACAAGTAGAAACCATAGTACAATAAAAAACATATAAATAGCTGTTGGGCATCTTTTCATTTGGCAGATTCAAGGTTCAAAGTAATTGGGGTTATCGTCTTCTCTCCTGACTCAGGTTTTCCATTAATGTTGAGATCACAACCTCTCCTCAGATTTAAGATCATTCAGGTACTTAAACTTCAGTGATAGCGATTTTCAGTCTCACTACTAAGAATCAAGAAAATAAATATGATTCTTTGGAGTAAAAAGCATTCGATTTCTCCACTTTATGTCATCCCGCACAGCTCTTGTAAGCTAGAGAGACTATACCATGAAATTAAATCATGGGTAGAGACTATATATTTCATATCATGCAGTTGTCCTACTCAGCCAGTACAGTAGTGATAGTTCTCCTTCTGCACTCTGTGAACATTTCTCTGTACTATACACACTCTTTTTATTACAATCCCAGAGAACCTTTCTAAACCAGATTAAATTTTTGCTACCTGTTACTGAGATGATAACCTTGGTTGGTTGCTGCAATCCTACAGTTTATGCATATCATTTCAGGATGAGTTAAATGGAGCTATAAAGGAAGTATGGGACCATGTTTCATTTGGTGGACATGGAAAGTGAGGTATTATATCAAGTTGTAAAGTATACTTTTTGAATACTTTTTAACCTTTCCAAAAAGTCTGTCCTTTAAAAGCACCACAGAATTTTAGACATACAGGATTCAAAATTACTTAATCCACCTATCTTACTTTAAAAATAATCTGAGACTAAGAGAAGTTAAGCAATTTGCTTAAAGTGGCACAGCTAGGTCAAATCTAATGAGAATAAGCACAAAAATAGTTTCAGGTTCTTGCCACACTGCATGCTACACTTCCTTCAAACTTTTGCTAAAATTTAATTTGTAAAACTGTTTCTCTGCACCTAAATTAGATAATACTGACCGCATTCACATTGCTGGTTTTTGAAATTCAATTATAAATTGTAACTGAGTTAAATTTATGGATTTTTTTTCACAGAAAATGTAACTTAGCGGACACTTTTTCATAAAGTGGACATATTTTGCTACTTGGATTTATAAGGAATGTACATTCTGTTTTCTCCCCTGTAAATATTTAACTATAAATGGCTCAAGTGACAGATACTTGCTTCCAGCAACTTCTTCTGGTCCCTGCTCTGAACACCTAATGTATATACTCATTAAATACTGCAGCTTGAGTAATAAGAGTTTTCCCTAGGCCTCCTACTTAATGATATAAAGACAGAGTTCCCAATTTGTATTGGTGCTGATTTACTGTTCTTGTCTGAATTGTAATGATGGAAAATGCTTTTTCACTATCATTTAATTAGCCCAGCAATCCTGATAGAAATTAGTCTTAAAAATGTACCAGTAGAGAAAAGATTAAGAGTAGCTATAAAGAACCTTGCACCAGGACTGGACGATTTTAATAGCACAGCTTTGGTATTGAACACAATCAATAACAAGAACAATCATTTACCATCAGAGGATTAGAACCAAAAGTTCTTAATCTTTGAGGGCTTGTGCTCCCTGTCTGAATAATGAGAATTTGGTCTAGAAAATTAGAGATATCATATTAAATTCTATGATACTCATTCATCCCCCAAATGAGGTACTAGATGAAAGTAGTCCTCAAGATGAATGGTATGCTGATAAATAAAATGAATAAAAAGTCATGTTAAGACAATGAAGAAAATCCAGTTTGATTAGCTACACATGACTAGTCACAGTTTATTTGTTCCAACTCCTATGCAACTCAGCAAAGTAACTAATGAATAAATATCAGGCATATTTGGGATTGTTCTCCTGCATTTCACGTTGCAGATGGAAATTAATCTAGAATCATAGAGAAATTAGAGTTACCAACAGATTTATCAATATGTAAGGAATCAAATCAGGAAATTATCATGCATTGAAGCCATGTTGAATAAAATAGGTATAGTCATTTTCCATAGAATTGCAAAGATCTTAAGTGAGATTATTTTTAAAAAACAATAAATTATTGTCCTTTGAGTTTTCCAACTCATCATGTAAGTAAAGGTACCTGTCAGAAAGGAATAATTTCAACAAAATGAAACCAGACCTGTGTTTTACCTTACGTAGTCAAAATTTTATCAGCAAAATATTTTTGCCTTTAAAATATTTTCCTTTCTTAACAGTAAAGCAAAAATTTAGACAAAAGCATTGGTGATAACATAAACAAAAAATATTTAGTCTGTCCAGTATACATCTGTGTTTAAGACCTGTAAGTGCAAAATATTAACATTTCTTCAATGCTAGATTCATCACGGTCTTAAATTTTATTTTTCATAAAACCTGTAAGTCAATCATAATATGTATGATGTCTTACTTTTTTGTTGCTGTGGCAAAATACTTGATTACCAGAAGTTACAGAAGAAAAAGTTTGCCTTACTTCACAATTTATAGTTGTCATAGTCCACAGTCGGTAGGTCCAAAGTAAGGCAGTACAGGAGAGGAAAAACAGTTTATGGTGTGGCAGGCAGGAGGCAGCAAGCCTCCCTTTTTTCCCTTTTTATTCCATGAAGGGTGCAAGCCTACTGATTGGTGCCACCTACACCCAGCGTGAGCCTTCCATCTTCAGTAAATCCATCATCCACACCCAGAAAAATGCTAAACCAATTAGTGGACTAATCCAGTATCTTACCCTCATGACCCAATACCACACATACATGTCCAATTACCTCCCAAGAGCCCCACCTAGGAGTATGAGGTTTTTGAGAAACACCTAGATATAATCCAAAACACTTGAATATAAGAACACACAAGCTAAATACCTAAAATTAGGTGAGAAATGTTTTACCACACTGAAGTAGGTTTTTTAAAATATCTATTTTAGTATTAATTATACAATTACACAAGCATATGATATATTTTTATAGTATTTTTGACCTCTTTGCTTTTCTCCTGGTTCACAATTTCTTGTCTAATAGTCTCCTTAGAAAGATTTTAAAAAATACATGAATATTTCATAATTGACATGAACCCTAAAAAATAACAGTGATTAATATTTCTTCATGTTCTTTAACCATATTAACTTAGAAAAATCTATGAAGACCTAGAAATGAGCAAAATATTTAATGGACTAAACTAAACTGTGTGTACATACCAGGAGGCAAATCAATTTCAAATCTTTATTGCAGAAAGATGTGATTACTATGTGGATCCGTAGTGAAGGTATAATGAAGAAGTTGGAAATAAGAAATCCAGGGTAGCTGTTGGATTTCTAAATTGCAAGAGTGAATCATTATTTTTAGCCTGAGAATTCTTTATACCACCTACTGTGGACAGCAATGCTTTACAGAAATCATTTCAGCCCATAGAATCTTATACTTTATTTTAGCATATCTTCATTTTACATTGCTTTGAAAATGTAAAGAATATTATGATACTTAAAATTTTCCATTTGAAACAAAAAGTCAAGCAGCTAATAATTTTTTAAACAATATGTATAGCTTACAAAACAGTTTTCTCTTTTTCTCATTCTACCCTCTCTGAAATCCTTCAGTTTTACAGAAGAGAAAAAACAGAGACTTTGTATGAGCGGACTTATACTGTATTTCTCTTGGGAAAAAAAAAGCAGAAAGAGTTGCCACAGATTTCCACATCATTGCATGTTTACTTATCCTTTAGTAACTGCCCACATTCTCTGCTTTTCTAGAAATGAGCCCCTAAGCAGTTTAAAGAGATGTTCTCTATTTCTAAAGCAAATCTTCTTCTTCATCATGAAGATAGCTACCTGGTCCAAACATATGTTCTCTCTCATCCATATCCTTGATTTATTTAATTTCTAGATGTACGTTTCCTTCAACATACAAAGAAAATACAATCATGATGTCACCCTCTATAACAAAACAAACCACAACCCATATCATTCAGTCATCCATGGAAAAAAAAAATCCTCGAAAGGAATGTGTATATTTGCTGTCTCCAACTTCTCCCCTCCTACATTCTCTTAACCACTTAAGCTTTCACCTCCAGTATCTCACCAAACATCTCTGCCATGGTAGATATCTAACTTTCTCTCTTTCTGCATACGTATTAAGAGACAAAGATATGGAATATATTCAGAACAAGTTTCTGAAGTGTTGGAAGGTCAAATGTTGAGCCTTGTTAAATTTTCCTAATGAATATTCATAAATTTTCCAAAAAACAAACTCTATACTTAAAAATATGCAGTTTAAATCTGTATTTGAATTTTAGACGTATTTATTGATTTTAGTCTTACTTATCCAAATAGTTTCAGAATTTTCATCTATGAAATGGAGATACTGCTTAACTCACAAGGTCACTGAACTGTAAACAAACTTACATGCGTGAAACTCTAGATTTTCAACTGTTTCATATTCATATACATATACATAGAACTATGTAATATTAGTATTATTAATATCTCATTAGTAATACATTTTAATTATACCACATTAACAATATTCTTATAAAATAGTATTACAATAATATGAACACAAGTAATCGAATTGTAGCTGAACATGTAAGGAAATTTGCATTTAAAGACATGATACAACCAGGAATTGTGGTGTACACTTATGATCCTATTTGGGAAATTGGGAAGAAAGAGGACTGTAAGTTGAGTTCAATTCCCAGTACCTCAGAAAAAAAGAAAAGGCACACAAATTGAATCCAGTTTCTCTCAGATAGAACAAGACTAATTCAACTTATATATCCTTAAAATATAACTAAGTGGTCATGAGTTGTGTCCCTGTGGCACCACCATTCTGTTGCAGGAATACTGACCAGTGGAAGCCCCACACCATGTCTGTGTGCATCATACAATGATGGGCTACTAGAGTGCTCCCACTCCTGTGTTGCCCTTGGAGAGAGGAGTCCCAGAACCTACTGAAGTATGCTCCATATTGAGGGACATTAAAGCTGAGTAAGACACAGGAAGACTACACTATAATATGTAAATGAAGTGAAAGACTGAGAGGTCTACTAAACCAACACCCTAGGCAAAAGAGAAAAAAAAGAAAGTCAGCAGGAATCCATTTACTATGAAGGCCACATTATAAAATATATAGAGACAACTAATATGCCAGATATGCAAAAAAGTCAGATAATATGATCCTATAATGAAACATAATAACTCTTCAGCAATGGTGAGAAAAGAATGTGGTACTGAAAAAAGATCTAACAAAGAATTCAAAACAATGATTCTAAGAAAGTGTATTAACAGAGTACAGCACTTAATTGATGAAATTAGAAAACAATTCAAGATATGAACTAGAAACTCAGTAAAGAGATAAGGATAATGAAAAGCCATGCAGAAATATTGGAAATGAAGTCAGAAAATTAAATAAAGAATACAGTTGAGAGCCTAACCAATACACAAAACTAAGAGAAACAATTTTTAATATTTTGAAATCTATAATTCAGACCAAAAACAACAACAACGAAATAAAGAATGACTAATGCCTCTGGGTCATTTGGAACACCATTAAATGAACAAATAACTATTTAACTTATGGGAAGCTCTAGAAGCAATTAGAATGGAAAGGCATACAATAATAACTCATCAATGAAATAATAACTGAAAATATTCTTTATGTTGGGAAACATATGAACATCTAGATATAGGCAAACCAAAGGTCACAAATTGACTTAAATAAGAGCCATTACTGTGATACATTATTGTCCACCTGCCAAAAGTCCAAAATAAAGAGAGAATTCTAAAAATAGCAAGAGAAAAGCACCAAGTCATATTTAAGGGAATCACCATTAAATTAATTATAGAAACTTTATAAACCAAAAGAGAATGAGATAATATATTCAAAATTGTGAGAGAGAAAACCTGTCAACCAAAACAATACAGCAAAACTATAGCTCAGAAATGAAGAGAAATAAAAACTTTTACAAGCAACCAAAAACAGGTTATTCACCACTAGACTGGCTCTACAAGAAATGCTTAAAGAAATCATAAACTTGAAAGACAAAGAACAATAACTACCTTCATGAAAATGCAGGAAAGAATAAATCTGTTTGGGAAGGCAGATAATAATTGTAGAAAGAAAAAATCAAAGTATATCATTATAGAAAACCATACAAATTAATGCAACAGAGACAGAAAAAAATAATATAAAACAATTAACAAAGTGTCATGAGTATATGCATTCTTATCAATAAAAACCCCGAATATAAGTGTATTACATTCACCATCAAAATGTATACAGCATCTAAATGGGACAAAAAGCAATCACAAGTTGCCCTCAAGAAATGAAGTTTAGCCATAAAAGCAGACATAGACTAAAAGTTTAAAAGATATTTTATACAAAAAGAAACCAAAGGAAGCAAGAATAGCTAAACTTCTGTCAGATAGCACAGACTTTATGTTAACAATTATTAAAAGAAACATATATCACTACATAATGGTCAAATCAACAATAGGAAGTAATTTTAGCAACTATATGCATATTCAATGCTGGAATTCATAATATGTAAAGCCAACATTAGATCTAAAAAGGCAGAGAAAAACTCCAATACAATAGTTGGGGACCTCAACATTCCCACTGGATCAATGAACAAATAATCCAGACAAAACTATCAACAAGGAGTCACTGAAATTAAATTTTAGGCTAAATGGCTCTAACAGACATTTTTAAAACTTTCATCAAGTGCTTGCAAAATTCACATTTCTCTCCTGAGTATATGAAATACTCTCCATGATAAACTGGGTGTTGGTCTACAAATCGAGACTGAATTAATTAAAAAAATTAAAATGCTATCATTTATCTTCTCTTGTGTCAATGGAATAAAACTAGAAATCAAAACGAAAAAGAATTTTAGAAATTGTGCCAATACAAGATAACAAAATAGAATGTTCTTGAGTTACCAAATGGTCAATGAAAAAGATCAAAAAGGAAATTAAAATATTTCCTGAAACAAATGAAAATGGAAATACAGCACACAAAAATCTACTAAAGACACTCAAAGCAGTGTAAAAGATATTCTATACAAAAAAGACTTCCCTAAGAATGAAGTCTACAGTCATAAGCACCTATGTTTGAAAAGACAAGAATTTCAAATGAACAACCCAACAATGTAACTCAAAGAATTAAAAAATCAATAATAAGAAAAATCCAAAATAAGTATAAAGGAAGAAATTATGAAGAACAGAGTGAAAATAAATGCAACAGACTGTAAAAAATACAATAGATAAATAACATGAAGTTGTCTTAAAAAAATAAAATGTACAAATTGTTAGCCAAGTTAAAACCAAAAGAGAAAGAATCTGAATAAATAGAATCAGAGATAAAAACATTATAATTGATAATCCAACAATACAAAGTGGCATTAAAGATATTATGAAAAACAACAGAGTCTGCCAAAATATGTATACACACTTCAGGAGAAGAAAACTTGTATAAATATTTCAGTACTACATTTATTGAAACATCATGAAATTAATAAAAGTTACCTTTGGCTGCTACAAAATACATGTGGTACTCAAAATTATGGCCATTAACTTCCAGACATTATTAGTATGACAATTTTCTGCTTGGGTGAACTTGGTCACTGAGATGGCTGTACATGCATCTTCAATTTCTTCTCCAAAGCCCAGCAGTGTAGTGGGTTGTCTATGATATACAACATCCTCTAGGATTGCCTCAATGAGGGTAACACCATCTGTTGAAAAACCATGCTATTTTTGTTTTCCTAGAGTCTGTATATATGGACTCTCTATATGCTAACAAAGTTGAAATCTTAGCATAAATGGATAAATTTCTGGACACACATGAACTACCAAAACTGAACCATAAACATATAGGAAACCTGAATGAATCAATAATGACGTATGACATTCAATCAGTAATATTTTCCCAACAAAAAAAGTCCACGGTCAGATGACTTCACTATTAAATTATTCAAAACATTTATAGAGCAATTAATATTAATTCTTCTTAAATGTCACCAAAAAATTAAAAACACTGTCAAACACCTTCTGTGAGACCAACATTTTATTCTATACCAAACAGGAAAAAGACACAGTAACAACAATGAAATGAAAACTGTAGACAGATATCTGTGATGAGGACAGATACAAAAATCTCAACAAAATATCAGTAAACCAAATCCAATAGTGCATCAAAAAGATTATAAACAATGATTAATTTGGATTTATCATAAGGATGGTCCAACATATACCCATCAGTACATGTAACACAGCACATCAATAGATTTAAAGAAAAAAATCTATATGATCATCTCAATATAGAAAAATCATCTGACAAAATTTGTCATCCCTTCATGATAAAAACTCTCAAAAAATTACCTAAAGAAGTTTTATACCACAGCAAAATAAATGTTTTATAGGACAACCCAAAGCTTGTATCATGTTCCACAAAGAAAGATTGAAAGTTGTTTCAGATCTTTCCCCTGAGATCTGGAACAAAACAAAAATATTCACTTTTCCTGATCCTATTTAACACTGTACTGAAATCATAGCCAGAGCAATTAGGCAAGAGAATACAGAGCAAAGATATCAGAAAAGAGGAATTCAAATTATCCCCACTTATAGATTACATGATATTATATGCAAACATGTTGAAGTATCCACCAAGAAACAATCAAACAAAAAATTGTTGGAAAAAATAAACAAATGAACATAACAGGACACAAAGTCAACATACCAAAAAATAGTATTCTTCTAAACTAGTAACTAACTGACAAAAAAGATACACAAAACTATTCCATTAACAATATCCACACACAAAAAAAGTACATAGAAATAAATTTAACCAAGGAAATGTAAGAACTCTACAGTGTAATTTGGAAAAAAACACAAGAAAGAACGTATAAAAAAACAGTAAAAAACATCCCATGTTCACGGATTAGAATTAATATGATTAAAATGTCCATGCTACTCAAAATGGTGTACAGACTTCATTCAGTCTCTGTCAAAATTCCAATGACATTCTTCATGGGGTGTGGGAAAGGAGAAAAAAAAGAAAAAAGGGGAAAATAATATGAATTACATAGTAGGTAAATATACTACTAATCTCTATTAGCTCATGAAAAAGCATGGTTTGTGCATTCATTGATCATTTTTTGATGCCTATATCATGTAATCTGAGCAACTACTTGGAAGATAACAATACACAATATATTAACCCTTGTTAATCTCCTATTACTTTGTTTGGAAATTCTGTATCATAGTTTGTATTTTTTTGTTTTAAAATAGAAAAAATTTAAAAACAATTAGAAAAACTCACAAAATTTGATCCAAAATATTCAATGTATTCTTGAGCAAGAACAGACTAAGTTCAAAGCTAGATTTGCCACAGTAACTACCTTCAAAACAAACTAAAAAGACATTGTATTACAAAGACACTGTAATATACTAGAATATACAATATACTACAAAGACATAGTAATCCAGACATCATGGAAATGGCATAAAAACAAACAGATAGACTAATGGAACAGAATAAAAATTTCAGAAGTGCATCGATGTGTATTTACAGCAACCGATTTTTTATAAAGGTGCTAAAACATACAGTAGAGAAAGGACTGTATCTTCAATAAATGGTGCTTATAAAACTGGGGAGAGAGAAAGAGAAGTCAGTAGGCTTCTACTTCTCATTATATACAAAATCAGTTCAAAATGAAACAAAGACCTAAATGTGAGATTCAAAGCATTTAAACTACAAGAAGAAAATATAAACCGGGCATGGTGGCGCACGCCTTTAATCCCAGCACTCCGGAGGCTAAGGTAGAAGGAGCGTTGTGAGTTCGAGGCCAGCTTGGGCTACAACGTGAGCGCAAGGCTGGCCTGAGCTACACAGTGTGACACTGCCTCAAAAAACCAGGGCCAGGAGTTTGGCTCAGTGACTTAAGTGCCTGTCTGACAGGCAAGAAGTTGAGAGCTCAATCTCTGGTGCCACACACACAAAAAAAGAAAATATAAGGAAAACACTTACAGACATTAGGATAACCAATTTTTTTGTATAAGACTTCAAAAACACAGAAATTAAAAAAAAAAGAAACTAGGCCAACAGAATAATAATAAAACTAAGCATTGTCTGCATAACAAAGTAAACAATCAGCAGAGTCAAGATATAATTTATAGAATGGGAGAAAATATTTGCAAACTAATCATTTGATAAAAGAACTATAACCAGGATATAGAAGAACTCAAAAACTCAGTAGCAAAATATTCTATTTAAAAATGAACAAATGAAATGAGCAGACATTTCTCTAAAGAAGATATACAAATAGCTAGCAAGTATATGAAGAAAACACCTCTTTGAGAAACTTCCTGAGATCTTTTTCCAAAAAAAAAAGGGTCAGGGATGTGTGTGGTCAGAGAAAGAGAGCGAGAAAGAGAGCAAGAGAGAGCAAAAGGAGGAGAAGAAGGAGGAGGAAAAGAAGAAGAGGAGGAAGAGGAGGAGGAAGAAGAAGATGAGGGGGACAAGAAGGAAGAGAAAAACAAAAAGGAGGACAGAAGGAGAGGAGTGAAGGAAGGGAGAGAGGGCAGGAGCTAGCTCAAAGTCACCAATCATCAGAAAAATACGAATCCATGCTATAATATGGAACATCTCACCTCGGTTAAAATAGCTTTTAGCAAAAGGACAAAAGATAACAAAACTTGCAACAAAGTTGAGAAATAAGAATTCTTATACATTGTTGGTGAGAGTGTAAATTAATATAGGCATTGTGGCAAACAGTTTGGAAGTACCTCAAATCTGAAAATAAAACTACCATATTATTCAGCAGTCTAACTACTGCTTGTATAAGCAATAAAAATAAAGTCATCATACAAAGGAGACATGCGAAGTCCCAGTTAACTGCAACACTATTCCCAAGAATAGAAATGCACAATCAATGACGATGTCCATTGAAAGATGAATAAATGAAAAATGCTCTCTATACAATAGGATATTATTCAGTGATTGAACAGGATAAAATCATGTCATTTGCAGAAACATGGATTGTTGTAGTCAGGGGTTGCAAGAAGAACAATTATATAGAGGACACAAAATTTATAATGGTCACCCAAGGAATCAAATACAAAGACAGTGCAGGATATCTGTCTACACACTAAACACCTAGAAAATCCAGCTGAGGGCCTGGATTCCATGTCAATAATCTGCATGAGTTCAACTGAAAACTTAGAGCCCATTACAATGCCTCCCACAAGTCCCACTGGAGGCTTAGAACCCACTATGACTCATGCAAGTCTATTTCACAGATCTGCTCTGGGAAGGTCCAAAGGTCAGCAGTGAAAGCTAGAAAGTCAGTGCCAGTGGGATGAAGGATCTGTACCACTGGCTGAGGGTTCTGCACTGGAGACAGGAAGCAAAGTTCAATGTAAGAACCAGAGCTCCTCTGTAAAGTACCACATCCATCCTCAGCAACAACGGGGTCCTGAGCTCCTTTGACAATGAGAGCAGCTGAGTTCATATCAGGAAGTCAGTGTGACAAGCTTCTCCTGGATATTGAACAGCACACATCTTCCCCCCCAGAGCCAGGAAGTGATATTCAAAGTAAGGACCAGAGCTCCCCCAAATTGAACCACAGCCGTTTTCAGCAACAGAAAGGTCCCAAGCTCCTCTGATGATGAGAACAGCCAAGTTCATATAAGAAAACAAGCTCAACAAGCTCCTCCAGGAGAACCCACAGCAACAGGAGAACCAACAGCACCAAACAATAACTGCTCCTTCTTCAAGTCTCCATTTATGTTCGCAATAATCCTCATCTGGGTCCCACTGCTCAGCACAATACTGATTCAGTTCATGTGGTGTTAAATTGACCACCAGTTTTTAATGCACCACATGAAGGGACCAGCAGGATGTGATATAAAGGGAAATAAGCCAGACATAGGATGGCATATTCCATTTGTTCATATCCATTTGTTGAAACTACAAAAAATAATTGATCACACAGGAATAGAGAGTAGAACAGAGGCCACTGGAGGATAAGGAATGGAAAACAGAGATGCTGTTATAGCTTATATCTAGATGCCCCTAACCCAAAAGCCTCAAGAACTCATAAGTGGGACTTTCCAGAAGTGGCTGGATCTAGAGTGTGTGATGCTGGGATTAAGGGTGTGTGGTTACTAAATGAGTCCAGTGATTGGTTTGGCATAATGCTGGGAATGAAAAATGGGTGTGAGTGCTAAGGGCAGGTAGTCTGGGCTAAATATAAGGGACAGAAAGATGGTTGCTTATAGCTTGCTGCTTGCTACCTTGCCGCCTTCTGCCTGCCATGAACTGTTTCTCCTCTGCAATGCCCCTCTGCCATGCAGCCCTGTGTTGGAGCCAGTCAATTATAAACTGAAATCTCTATAAACTGTGAGCCATATAAACTTTTCCTCCATTAGTGTTGGGTGTCAGATATTTTATCTCAGCAATGAGAAAAGTAACTAAGACAGATGTGACAGACTGGGTAAATAATGGGCATAGAAATACAGTTGCAGAAAAGAGTAGTTCTACCGTTATATAGTACAATAAGTTACATGTAGTATAAATAATGAATTATCAATAACAAAACAACTAAATGTTAAACATATGAAGGTTCCCAAAACAAACATAATGACATTTGAGAAGATATAAATGTAATTACCCTAATTTGATCATCATATATTGTCTGTATGTTGAAATTCATAACTAAGTACAAATATGTTAATTAAATATAAAAATAAATGCAGTTAGTTTTTTAGGTAGTTTTTTGATGATTAGTTATTAGAAGTAGGTATTTTATGTGAAGAAGAGAAAGCCTGAGGATCTTCATGCAATATCTAATCTTCACTAATAAATTCCACATCTTGAAAGGAACTATACGAGTGGTGGCAAACGTATGGCACATGCCATAGACAACTATTTGTTATCACTGAAAACTCTAAAAGATTTGCTATCACTGGACTATACTTTCCTAGCCATTATAGAATTTACTATAGGGTTAACTTTTATCTCAGAAACACTGATAATTCCTCCCAATTTTTAAATTACTATTTTTAATTCTAACTGGTCAACTGTGTTATGATATAAAGATTATGGGTGAAATTTTTCTGTATCTCCAGTAAGTGTTTGAAGTCTTTTTTTAAGCCTTCTTATAAACAAATCTTCAATTATACAACCTGATAGATAATTATGTGGACGATTAGGAGATGATGATAAAATACTCTGAAGTTAAATATAAATAAATATCTAGATACTTAACAACCAAAATCTGAACAGTTGGAATCCTAAAGTAAGCACAGGTTTATAACAGAAAGTAATATCTTAATTTCTTGATATTTTATCATAATTATAACACACAATGTTGTTTTGAAAACTATTTTATGAGGGTTTTTCTTCTTAGTTCATGATCTTTTCAAATTTCAGAATTATCAAATGCAATTTATCAATTTACTGAGTTCAATTTATTTAAAAATAAATGTTCAAGTTGCCCAAATTTAAAGAAAAATTAATTTATCTCCCATACTTACTGGAGAATTGTAAACAACTGCTGTTCAGGTTCTGAACTCAGTTCCGCATCCTGATTTCTGTTTGATCTGGGCAAGCAATTGTAAGTAGCTTTATAGAGTCAGGCCTGGAAGTAGTAAAAGTATAATTGGTAGAAGCAGTGTAAAAAGAAATAAAGAAATCAGATTTGTGTAAGAAAATGTCAGGAAAAAGCACATGATATTTACTACTTCATATGCTAGGTTTCTAGTCTTTAATCCTTCCCCCCAGGAACCTGGAGATAAGTTATTTTTATCAAGTGTTTGACAACATGAGAGAAAGAAAATGTCTGTGAAGCCGGGGGTGGTGGCGCACGCCTTTAATCCCAGCACTCTGGAGGCTGAGGTAGGAGGAGCATTATGAGTTTGAGGCCAATTTGGGCTACAACATGAGCACAAGGCCTGTCTGAGCTACATAGTGCGACCCTGCCTCAAAAAACTGTGGCTGGGAGTTTGGCTCAGTGGCTTAAGCACCTGTCTCACAGGCGTGAGGTTGCGAGTTCAAACCTGGTGCCGCAAACAAACAAACAAACAAAAAGTCAGTGAACCTTATCCACATGACCAAAAATGGAACAAGCTGTTTAAAATATTGAAGGGTAGACACTTGAAACTTATTTTAGAGTTCTGAAGTTAGAGAAGAAAATGAAAAAATTGTTAAGTACGCACCAAAAAGACAATCAGAAAGAGTTAAGTCAAAAACATACATAGAATGATAGAATTGAGAGTGAGAATTTTTTTTCATTCATTTCTTTAAACAATACTCCACAATATTGTTTTACTGGCAAAAATATTTCATATGAGTCATAACAAAATTTAAATTAATGTAAAGCACTTTTACTAAAAACTGACAAAGAATAGGAAAAGGATAATGCTCATTGTTTGCAAGATTTTAATGAAACTGAAAATCACAAAATTATAAATGATCTCATATTATTATAGAACTAAATCACAAAAATTATTGATACAGTAAATGTTATATAAATATATAAGGCAAAAATAAACAACTGGATATCACTCCCAGGATATTTCTCATCTTAGCATACATAGGTTCCTGGAGTCAGTACGATACTTAGAAACTTAGGAGATTTTATAAGTATCAATTGCCCACCTGTACCTGACAGCCACCAAAACAATCTCAAAAGCAGCACATAAAATCATATTCTTCCCAAAACTTTTATGAATCAAAACTAGATTTTCTCATTATAAACAAAGAAAATATTTCTTAAAACAATGGCTTTTATTTTTTCATGCCACCAAGTTCAAATCATTGTATCACAGTTTAACACTACAGCCAGTGGTGAGATGATCTGCTTTGGATTTATAAAAACAGGGCTCACCATGACACAGAGCACTCTTCATGAATACTGAAAAAAATTATTGATAGAATCTCAAATTCTTTACAAGTTATCACCTACAATTTCACTTGGATTCTCAATGAAGACCACCTCATCAACAGAACTGAGGAACATATTCAATATGACCTATAAACAAATTTGTGTCTGGCTTTTCTAACTCCCATTTTGAAAAGTTGGACTTCCTTTCCTACCCCCATATGAAGAGCCCAATATACAGAACAAATGAAAGTGGGACCTGATTTGTTAAAAGCATAGTGAAAATCCAGCACTTACTTTGCACTTAGAAAGGCACATCCATTAAATTTTAAGGACAGGACATCATTCTTTTAAAAAAAAGAGAGAACTGGAGAAAAGGTAAGCTAATATGTTCCAAGTGAATGTGAGATAAAAAGGACCAAAACGAAAGAAATTAGAAGGTCATAAGCACATCCTCTAATGTGGCCTTCTAGAACTAAAATGCTTCCTTCCAGTCTTTGGTTTGGCCCTGGGCTCAATAGCTCTTGAATGTGAGACCCACGAAAGTCGTATTTCAGGTCTTTTGATTTTGTTAATTGATGGTTTCAGGAAAAAGAAAGAAAAGCAAAATGCATATCTAAAAAACAAACAAACAAAAAAAACACTGTAAGATAAACATGATTTATTTGTGCCTGAGTAATTTCCTTACTATTTAATTTTATGCATTACCTGTTGCTTATTTCAATATATATCTAGATCCATATTATGCTGATGTAGCTGATTAAATTATAAGAACAGATATTCATTTCTCTAAGTCCAAAATTGAGGTACTGGCATTTAGTGGGTGCCTTCCAGCTGCATCCTCACATAAGGGAAAGTGGCAGGGATAGTCCACAGTTCAAAGCCCTTTTAATAGTACCATTAATTCATTTGTTAAAGAGGACCCTGTATGACCTACAGACTTCCTAAAAGAACTTATAGTACTGGGCATCAAAATCCCAACACTGGAATTTTTGGGGATACATTCATAACAGCAACATATAATTTTTACAATAACAATTCATCAAATATTGACTGAATTTTAATACTTTCTCCTATTGTAAAATTTCCTACTTATTTGATAGATAAAATAAAACTTGTAAGTGTCAAAATACCTTAGTCTATGCTACTCAGTTTCCCTTAATTAATTGGACATCAATAATTTTGAAGCATTTTTGCAACAGAACAAGGTATGCTAAGAGTCTATGATTTAAGAAATGGCAGCAGAGTGCACATGAAGATCACTGCTACCTATTTTAAAGATCAGATATACACTGTATCCAAGGACTCAAATTTTCTGCTGTTGGGCTAGCAAGACTTAAATTCTCCTTGATTTCTCTGATCTTAAGACTAAGGTTAATTTGTCTCTCTTTCCATACAAAATTCAATGAATTTTCTTATAACCACAATAGCAAATAAGAGAAAAGGTTATGTGAAATTCAGCCCATCTAGTAGAATTCTTGATTTGACCTTGGAAATAACTTCCCAATAGAATTAATGGAACAAAAGGTGTCAGTTTAAATAGCATCGAAAAAGCATTACATAGCGTAATGTGATATTTGTAAGGAGAATCAAGTACACAACAGATACTTATAATATAATTCTAGTATATTTTTAAAGGATATATGAGTGAATATAAAATATCATAATTTACTAAACAATTTTGTTTAAGAAGCATACCTCAGAGAATAATATAATCTATAGACTGTATTACTAACCTTTAAAAAGTTCAAAAGATTAATATATTCTTCTGTTAACAGAATGAGGAACAATACCATATGACTTGTACCAAAAATTTTTCTTTAAATTTTGGTAAAGATTAGCTATGCTAATCTTTGTTTGTTTTTTAATGTTTAATTTTTGTGATTTTCTGAAGACTTCACAATAAATTTTTCTGAGGGAAAACAAAATAAAAGGATAAAATAGGCTCTGAGGAAACAAAAGAAGAACTCGGCATAGTGGCACATGTCTATAATTCCTGCACTCTGGGAACCTGAGACAAGAGAACCACAAAGTTGAGCCCTGGCAAACTGGTCTCATAATTAAGAAAAAAAAATTAAAGAATAAATAAAAATGAAACGTTCTAGGAATGTAGCTAAAGGTAAAGACCTGGGGTTTGAACCACAGTGCTGCAAAAAATGTAGAGGAAAAACAGCCCAAACAACAGCTCATCAGGACTCCAGAGTCTAGGTTATGTGACACACGATAAAATATTCCATGATATCATAACAAGTGGAACTTATTTTTTACATCAACAATACATATTGCACTAAAATTCATTTTTAATATTTCATGTTTTTAAAAGTATATTTAACTCAACAGAAGCTGAATATTTTATAAATATCCGTGACACATCTGTGTATCAGGTACTTGGACAGAATCATAAAGTCCCAAATAACAGGTTCAATAATGAAGACACTAACATGCATAGCCTATTCTGTCAATACAAAGTACTAAGTTAAAAAAATTTAAAATTTGATAGGAAAAAAAACAATTCGCAAATAATTAAACCCAGTAAATAGAGCACATTAAGACAGAATATACCAGAATAGTAAGATTTCTGATAAGCTTACATAGGTAGAATAGACATCTAAAATTATAATTTAACCTGAAAACTAAATTATATTTTAGTTTATTATCTTTACAAAAGCCCACCTTTTAAAAAAACAAAATATAGCTCCCTCTATCTACAACACACATTTTCTACATTTAGATACCTGCATTTAACATACTCTTACTATATATTCTTTCTTCTGGTAAAATATTAAATAGCATCTTAGAACCAATGAAATGTAGTAGAAATCCGTATTTTCTGTTTGTTCAGACAAGCACTAATTTACAGTTACTTTGTATCTTAATACATCTTTGATATCTAATGGCCTTCAATATGGCAACCACAGAGGCAACTGAAACAAAAATTGTCATTATTAATAATACACAAATAGAACACTGCATTTTTTTTCTGCCAAGGCAAGCTTTTCAGGATCATAACCAAAAATACTATAAATCATAAACTCTTTATAATGCAAGAGAATATGCTTATTATATCATGCATGTTTATTCATATAATATACTCATTATAAAACTTTTGAAATGTCTGATTTTTCACAGTAAATTTGAAGTTTCTATGGAACTCAAAATTTGTCTGATATTTTTCTAAAATTTCTTGAATGCGTTAAAAACTGGTGTGTCAGTTTCTGGGACTGCCATTAAGTCTTAAACTAACTGGAGTTAAGATCAACCATCAGCACCTCTTTATCCCTCAAAAAAAAGTGTGGTACTGGGTCTAGTTCATCAATTCTAAAGACCAGACAAATAGAATGAGAGTTAATGAAATGGATACCACAGAACCCATGCTGCAAGAAAAACAACAGGACAAAGACTCTGAAGTTTCCCATGCCTTCTCTGTGTTCAAATGGAAATTTACATAATTCTCTGACTCTACAGTGGCTTAATGGTCTGTCAGCTTTCTTCTGTTTTAAAATTAAACATATAGCACCTGAATCAAACCAGACTTCTGCAGGGGAGGGGTCAGTCTCTAAATTCGCTACACAGAATTCTTCTGTATTTCACCTTTCATCCCTTCATTTTTTTGTAAATAAAATTAACTAAGATAAGTTCTGAAAGGGAGTAGGAAAAACCATTACCACTGCCACACTTACTGTGCTTCTTTTGTTGTTGATGTTGTTGTTGCTTGTTTTAGTAGTAATAGATATAAATACACTGAAGTTATCTCAGAGGAAGAGCTGACAGTTCTGTAAAAGAAAGAAAAAACTGCGGCGGGGGATTGCTTCCTGGAGAATGGACCTAAATTTTGCTTCTTGGTAGTCATCCCAAGAGTCTCAACATGGTACACACTGTCTTTTAGTATTCATAATAGCCATCACTTTGGCATTTTTACCCAATGACTTTGTATACAAGTAACAAAATCCTACCACTTAAAGGTAGGTGGTATTTCCATTCTTATTATCTTGCACTGGCTCCAGCAAAACAGAACCCAACCTAGAAGTGAAGTATTTATTAAACAACAGTAAATAAAATAATAAATGAATAGATCTTTAAGAAAAGGCATTTATCGCATATAAATGGAAAACCTAACAAGGGAGAAAGTATTGCAAATCCATTTATAGTCATCTCTCTGGACCTGTAAGTTCTGCATACATGTATGCAAAGTATAGATCAAAAATATTTATTAAAATTTACACCTGTAGTATCTGCAGACATTTTCTTGTCATGATCCCCTAAAAAAAAAGAACATAACAACTGTTTACAGAGACTTTTTTTTACATTATTGTAGGTATTATATTAGTTGGCTTTTCTGATAGTGGACCCAATACTTGATCAGACAATTTAAAAGAAAGAACTTTAATCTGACTCATGGTTTCAGGAGATTCAGTCTGTGGTTGTCAAACTCCAAAACTGAAACACTATGATGAAAGAGCAAAGATGATTAGTCCATAGCAGTCAGGAAGCAGAGCTGGTAAACAGTGCCAGAGAAAAAGGGGCCAGGTCACAATTCCATGTTTCACATAGACATGCACAAAAAGTGCATTTTTCTAATCTCCTAGGTATTTCTTTCTTTCATTCTCTTTTTCTTTTGTTTTGGTTCGCTTGCTTGTTTGTTTGTCACATGGTACAGCTATGTCGTTCAGGCTGCCCTTGAATTCACTCTATCCCAGGCTGGCTGCAAACATTCAGTGATCCTCCTGCCTCAACCATCTGAGTGCTGGAATTACTGGCAAGAACCACCACACCAGGCTCTGTTAAGTATTTCTTCATCTAGTCAAATTTACATACCACCATTAATGATCGCAGTAAACAATCTGGCAATAATTTAACATGCATAAGATAATGCATAAGTTATACATAAATACCATGACATTTTATCTAAAGCTATTGAGCATTTATAAATTTTAGTGTCTACAATATATCCTGCAGCCAATCCCACAAATATACCAAGGGATGACTATAGTTGTAAAAGCAGTTAATATTGAGGCTTCAATTTTAGTAAAATGCATTTATTATATAATCATCCTCAAACATGATCACTTATCAAGTTTAGAAATATAAATATTGTTAAAATTTAGTTAATTATTTTAGCTTTTCCTTGATATGAAATTATACATTTTTATGGGATATCATGTGATGCTTTACTGCAATATATATATATGGATCTTCTCAAAAATTAATCATTTCCTAAACCACATTAGTTAGGTATCATTTATCCCCATTAGAGAAGTGAATATATGAATATATGATACATATATATATATATATATATATATATATATATCACCTAACACTTTAATTGATGTTTGCAAGGACCTCTCTGCTTTGATTTTTCAAAAGAACACTTCCTTAAATCTTTTTCGAAATGGGCAAGTTATGTTTTGCTGTTCACCAAGTCTTCTTTCATGTAGCAAATTTCTTATATAATATGAGAAATTCCAAGATATTTTCACTATAAATTTAAGATGAGACAGCAATCTGTGGTGTGTTCCATTTTTCTTGCATAAAAAATTAGAGCCTTAGGTGACTTATTAAAATAGCTCACTCTTACCTAATTTTCACATGTAATAGAAATTTAGAGTTGTCTTGAATGACCTTTAGCAGTGTACAACAATATACTGTTCTGTTTTATACTTAAGTTTATCCACTTATGAGTCAATTAGAAGAGACTGAACCTCTAAAAAGGCCTTATTTTGCCAGAGACAAAAACTCTATTTCAGATTCTTTATCATGATTTTATTGCTAGTCATAAGAGATAATAATAAATGTAAATCGCTTTCCACAATGGGGCTAATTCCAATCTTGCTATCAGAAAAAAAAACAAATGATTACATTCCTGTATTTTATGAGGAAATTAAACTGTGTATTACCATATCTTATTAAATGAAAATTTATTTTATTAAGAAATTGCAGAAAAGAATAATTAACTTTGCAATTTTACTGCAAGAAGAAAAAATAGTATCATATGCAATAACTAGAAAAAGAACAAAAGCCTTATGGTGTATTTTTTAAGTTCAAACTAATCCTGTGCCGGTAGGATTATAAACAAGCATACGTTAGTGTTTTTAAAATTGTCTCAAAAGGCAAAGAGAAAGCAATAGTTCTTTAAATTATCAAATGATTTACAAAAAGAATATTGCACTCTAATATCTCCACTGTAAAATAAGTATGAATTCAAGTTATAGGTCAATAATGTTAATTTATAGGAAGCTACACTGATAAAACATCACCTACCCCTAAGCACAAGAATTCTCCTGCAGTCCCTAATTATATCCTGTGTACAAGCAGCCATTATCTAACTTGAGATACTGAATTTTGACTCTGTAAATATATTTAAATTACCATTTGTATTTACAGTTTTATAAGATTCCATTTGCTCCATGAAAGCATTCTTGTTTTTACTAAGTGCAAGAAGAATAAAATAAAGATGAAGAAATGTAAATGAGTGGATACAGTTCAGTCTAGGTGACAAAAGAATTAGAATATCTGACAAAGTATTCTCAATGTCTGTTTAAATGGAAAAAAAGCATATAATGAAGACACTAGTCAGAATCAATGAGTTGAAGTAGAAGATCTGTATTTAAAAACAGTTTTCATAATCTTTCTATCCCTTTAAGTTTCATTTGGGTCAACAGATTCCTTTCTGGCAACTCGTGATGTAAAGTTATTGATTATGCTCCATAACTGAGCAAATCAGATGAAAAATAAGTGACATTAAATTTAGTCAAATAATCATCAAGTTTAAAGAAGCCTCAATGAGTAGATTTGACTGAAAGAAAGGAGAGGTTCATGTGTAGGGGCTTATATTAGAATTCAGCTCTTATGAGCCTTATTTTTATTTCATTTTCACTTTGATGGGTTGCTTTTGGGTAAAAGTTAAAGTAATAACAATGCTTAGTAATGACTTCCTCACAGGAAGCTCTAGACTCTACCCCCAAATGTGTCGACTTAGAAGTTCTATGTAAAAGTTATTCATTGTAATGGTAGTATTAAACTGTGACTGAAAGTAATATAATGCCACAACATCCTTTTTTTCTATTATATTTGATGACTTTAACACATAGCTTTCTACCATTGTGTTGATAGCTAAAATATAGAATATAATAAATAATAGTGAGGAAAGATAGAACAAGAAAGGGATTTCTATATTTAAGTACACTCAGCAGTCATTTATGCTTTTGCCAAGCACAAAGTGGCATGGGGAATACTTTGGAAGATGGAACTCTTCTGTCTTCATTGTGATGGAGATACAAATTTATACATTTCTCAAAATGAAAAAAAACATGCACTAAAAGGGTGAATGTTATTGATACAGATTACACTATGGTAAACTTTCTTAAATAAAAAGAGTATTGAATATAAACATACTTATTAAAACTTAAAAATATAATGATAATGCAGCAAAGGACAAAAGCACAGTTAATTTGAAAGGGAGATTAATAAACATGAAAATGAAGGGAAATTCCAATGAATGAGTAATTTGAACTATAAGAGAAGGTATTAGAAAAGATTGAAGTAGGATAGGAAGCTAGAACAGCTGAATATTTCAAATAAGCCAAATATTAATTTTACATTTGAATATGCATTAAGAAGAGAATATAATAGAAGTAGAAATGAAAGAAAAAGGGTTCAAGAGATGGAGAGAGAGAGGAAGGAATGCAAAAACAATCAAGATGTGATATGTACATTTACCAATTCCCCAAACGAATGTGACCATTATGCGCAAAAAACATGTGCTAATACATTTGTATAAAAAATCAAAAAAAGATAAAATTCCTACGTTAGAAGTAGTTATTACAAGTTAATTTCCTTTTTTTGAAATTCTATGTAATTTATATCCCTTTTTCTCTTTGCTTTTTGAAATAAAAAAAATTTTTTTAAAGATAAAATTCCTAAAAACATGTCTTAATAGCATAAATTAGCAAAAAAAACCCCAAAAACAAACAAAAAGAAAAAAAAAGACTGAATTCAACTAACGTGTTGAAAATAAAAATGACTGCCAAGTAAAATCAATCATATAACATGTTATACTACAAGAACACGGTATTTCAAGAAAATGTTCTGATAACACATACTTAGACAAACAACACAAAAATTCTTTCAGAACATCACTTACTAAAAGCACTTCTAGCAAGCCAACTTATTAGGAAAGAAAATTATTCCAAACCTAGGACTAAATGTCAGCAAAAATATTGACAAAAAGCATCAGTATGAAAAGCAAAAACACCCAATGTCTTATTTGTAAAGGTTAAAACAATTCAAAAGTAAAGCAAAAGAAAAACATCTAAAACCTAAACCCTGCAATCAATAGAAAATGCACTTGGTAAAAAAGATTTTATATTAAAATGCTATAAGAATATTTTGTTCTTTAAAATAAGGATAAACTATTTGATTATTCCTGGCTTAATTCAAGTAAGTATTCTATCAAAATAATTAAAGCACATGTTAAAAGTTCAGAATACAGTATGAATTGAAATATAGAAAAAACGTGAAGAATCAAAGTTTAATCAGAGGAAAAAGAAAAAGTAAAAATAAATATGGTACATACTCCATTAAAAAATATGTGATAGAAATTTATGTAGATACAAAATAATCACAGTTATTATAAATGGAATAAATTCCCCCCTGAATGACCAATAATATAATTCTAAACTGTACCGTAAAGTTTGGTTATCTATTGAGCATAAAAAATAAGCAGTACTATATTACTATACTTAATAGCACAAATATATTGGCAATAAAAGGATATATTTAAAAGTTATTAGACATATAGGAAATAAATATATCTACACTACTATCAAATATTAAAAAGAAAAGGCATTATAAAAATCACTTTGTAATTATTAAACAAATAATTTTTCAGCATTACATAATATTTTGAACTCAAATGCGTCTGATAACAGCCTCAAGACAGATAAGAAAAAATTGATAGAAATACAAGGAAAAGTGAAAACAACCTATTGTCACACTAGGTGATTTTCCTTAATGTGATATTATGCCAAACAGATAAAAACAATTTAAAAAATCAATAAGTTTATAGAAATCTGAATAATACAATTATCATGACTAACAAATATATGTATATTTATAATTTTTAATTGCAAATGAAGAATATAAATGTTTGCAAGTAAAGATTAGATATTTATAGAAACTGATAATTTATTAGAACATAAAATGTTTCAAAAGTTTCAAAATCTTATTACCATAATTGCATCCTGCATAAATTATTATATTTGTAATTAAGGGTAACTTTGTAAATGTTTAGAAATTTAAAAAATATAAGAACATTTCTAAGTAAACAATCTTCTGTATACTTACTACAATGAAAATTACAAAATAGCTCTTCTAGAGAAGTTTGCTCAATAAATTGTTTAAATTAGAAAGGCAGAATGAGTAAAAATTCATGATATATTCAGGTTGAAAGGTACAGAATATAATAAATCCAAAGAAAGTGGGAGGAATGAAATAATAGTGTAAAAACAGACAATCATAAATACAGAAGCAATTCAGCTGTGAAAGAGGGGAAAGAATTAATGATTGCTGAATCTCTGATATGTGAAAGCACTGGGCTGTGTGACTTTATCATTTTTTTTAGATTGGTCAGGTACTAATATATCATGATTTTCCTGTCAAGTAACTTTCCAAGTAACTTTCCAAGTGGCCAGTAAAGTGAATATTAAAATACATGTTTCCTTTGGGCGTCATGGCACACATCTGTGATTTCATCACTTGGGAGGCTGAGGCAGGAGGATCACTGCAAGTTTGAGCCCCCCCTAGATACATAGTGAGTTTAAGACCAATGTGAACAACATAATGAGACCTTATCCCAAAAATCAAAAGCAAAGCAAAGCAAAACAAAACAAAAGAAAAGAAAAACATGTTTCCCAGGTCCAAAAGATGGTGACTTTTTAAACATAATTATTAAATTTTTATTTTATTAGTACAAATTTGCAGTACGTGAAATTTACATTCATCTTAAGGAGTAGGTGCATGTACATAATGCAACTTGATTCTCTTATAATCCCTTTCCCTTCCCCATTCTACTCTTTCACTCCTTCTCTAAAACCCATTTCCCCACTATTATTATATTATTATTATTATTAGTTCATATTCATGACATGCATTGTTTATACTCATTTTGAGTATGTGGTAAATGTTCATAACAAATCTAATATACTTTGAACATCTTCATGCCTTTATCAGAAAAATGAACACTTGAATCCCAGTCTCCTTAGTTCATGCTTTGCCAGCTGCTTAAGATCATATGGTTAAAACAATTTTATTTTTTTGGCACAAGGAATTGAACTCAGGAACTCATGCTTGTCAGGCAGGTGCTGTGATGCTGAGCTCTATCCCTGGCCCACAAATACAATTTTAAATGAATCCAGTTTTCACAAATTGGAATATAGAAAATGAAATCATGAAATTATCTGTATTATTATTCAAAGTACAAACCATGGGCCAGTATCACTGAGAAGCTTATTACAAATACAAAACCTCAGGCCTGCACTAAGTGCATATATGAGGATGTGGATTTTAACAAAATTAACAGTAATTTAGTGTACACATTGTGTTTTAAGAAGCAGTGTATTGCCATGGTTTAATAATGCAATGTCCTTTAAGACTCATGCATTGAAGGTTTGACTCCCAGTGCAGAGGTGGAGCCTACGAGATGACCGAAATGTGAGGGCTTGAATTTCATCAGTGGATTAATGCACTGATCCCTTCATGAGCAGAATGGATTTGTCAAGCAGGACCTAACTGAAGTGAGTAGTCTCTGGGAGCCTGCCTTTAATGGCCAAATCTCCTCCTGGGCTCTTTCCCTCATCACTGCTTTCTGAGTAGCTTTCATGTACCACATTCTTTCACCCTGTTTGTATGTTGGAACAAGCCTACTGGAGACTGAAATCCCTGAAAACTATGAGGCAAAATAAACCTTTTAAACCAAAATCAACAAATATATACTTTTTGCTAATGCTATACTATGTTATTCACAGTGCTAATTTTTTTTCTTTCTCACAAAATGCCCATAACAAATTACTGGTAACTGTCTTAGAGATGATAAAAATGAGGGTGTAAAGCATTTAAGCAATACCTGTTCTAAAATCCAGGTTCATTTGTCCTCAAAGGTCCTATCTTCTCCACTGTGAGGCACCTTATATTTTGAATTTTAAAGTATCATATCCACATATGAGAAGATCAAGCTTTAAAACTAACTGGAGAGTTGTAAGAAAGAATTAAATGACATCTAAGAAAATAATGTAATGTAGTACTTCAAATTATCTATGCATCCTAGAAAATATCACATACACAGCTACAGAGAGATATTTTTAAAATACGCACTTGCAGTTTTTCTCCTAAGAGAAAAAGAACAGACAAAAAGAAAACCTCTAGCAGTAGTTCAGCGAGTTAATGAATTATTTTTGCTTCACATAAAGAGCAATTCAGACAGGAAATTTGAAGATGGTATGCTGCTTCTAACATGCCATTTGAGAGCTACTGCCTTTCAATCTTTCTGGTCAGGGATGGTTATCAAGTGTTTGACATCTCATCAACACAGAATGACAGATTTTCCTTTTCTTCTGAATTATGAACAAGAAGATAGAAGCAACATCAAGAAAAGTTTCTATCAAAGTCAGTGAATCCCTTTGTGAAAGTATTTTCACAGAAATCATAACCAACATTTTATGCTAAATTGTGATTGTGCAGAAGTTAGTCAATGGTAATCTCAGAGAGTTACAAAATGTGAAATATTATTAGAATTGTCTTCAGTACACTGTCTTTCTGTTAACAAACAAGAAATGGGTTTTACTAAGTAAATCATTCTCTATTTTTAACTATGTGATTTAAAATGGAAAAGAAAAAAAAGAGAGAAAGAAATAAAATTCAAAGTTAATTATATTTTGAGCAGTAGAAGGTAAGCACCAGAATGACAAGAGCCTAGCTGCAGCAATAAATATAAATATATAATGAAGCATTATTAAGGGTCAGTCTTAGCTCAAAACAACAAAGATATTTCACTAAGTTATCTAACCAAGGTAAGTAGTAAAACTAGCAAGTAACCAGTTAACAATGATTTTTAACACAGTCTAAGTGAATGTTTGTTAGTGGTGCAGGGTCAGATTAATAGACAGTGAGATGAACATCCAAGTCTACAATCAGTTGCTAATAACAGTGATCACATAATTTGTTTGCTCATCATGCCTATTCATCAAATTTATAAAGTTAAATTAAGGTAGTATATATATATATATATATATATATATATATATATATATTTGTATAAAATTGATCTGTTATGGAAAATTCCCATTCTTATATTGTAAAATCATCTTATATCTGCCCAGGCATGATTATATTCAAGAATAGTAACAATGCTAGTGAGTACAATACTGGATAAATATTTTTGTAGGTTTTACCAAATAAAACAATGATATTTTCTTATGTACAATATATTCTTATTTTGATGTCTGATTACAAGTAAAATGTCCACTGTTTGTATTTTTAAAAATACCATTTAGCATAGTAGATTGCTTGCGGTGTAATTTATTTTCCATTTAATTGCATAATTAAATCTTAAACCTCAGAGAAAACACTCTGATTCCAGCTGTATATCAGACCATAGCTTTCATTGCATCAATTGACATGATGAGCTAAGTAGCAATCATCATGAAATAGGCCACAATGTGTACATAAGTTGTTGTCAAAGTGCATGATGCTATAATTAATAAAACTATGACACTAAATAAAACCCTAGTCAAAAATACATGAAATGCATACAGTGTAGAAATTCAGTGTACCTTTTAGAGATACAAGAAGATGGGCTCATCAATTACAAAGATTCTGTAAGCAGCTTATAAACACAAAAATACTGCCCACTACAGTTGTTGTTAACTGAGTTATATTCATTGTCAAATTTTAATACGCTATGTTGCTTTTATATTGCTATTATATAGGGACAATATTTCCCTTAATATACAGTTATTCCTTTATATATAATCCAGTGATCTATACTTGTAAATTAAATCAAACTTTTCAGGGGTCAAAGTGAAAGAAGAGAACATCCATGTATATACATGTCTCACAGCTAGATATCAAAAATTCAAACTGTTAATTCATACAGAATAAGCCATCATTCATTCAATTAGTGAACAAGTGCTCATTAAGCCCCAAATCTACCATTACAGAGATTAAATTACAATGAAACTTTTTTCCTTTTAAAAGAGTAGAACATGTTCCACACTCAGCTTTTCCAATTTTTTAAATTTAGAAAGATTTTCTAAATCTCATTTTCTAATATGTTACACTACTATTATAAGCTAGCAGAATCATATGTAAATAAAAAGAAGATGCAGGGAAAACAATGCGTAACTTAACTCACTCAATATTCAGAGTCTAGATGATTCTGTATTTCAGAATTACAGTCAATATAAGAGTTTGTTATGGATCCATTTTTATAAGAATGTGTTACAAGAAAAAATATTTTATTTAGGGTTACAAATATGTTTACAACTCCACATCTCATTTAATGATTATGACCTCTGTCTTACGAAGTACTATTAAAAATAAGAATAATGAAACATAGGTTACAATTTTAAAATAAAGTAATATATTAATTGAGAACAAAAATATAGATTAACAAGAACATTTACTAACATCTAAAAATTTTAAATGAAAAATAGAGACATAAATATTAAATAAGTCAGGTATCTTTCAAGACACAGTCATATACTTAAAACTTCATATGTTTTTTCCAGAATAGCACAGCAATTTTAATCTGCACAATGGATCAGATCACATCCTAAGGATAAAATCATATTGAATAATGATTCTAATACAACACAGATCAAATAAATATTGCATATTTAGCTGACTCATTATTGAGTCAGATGTTTGAAATTTTAATTTCAAAACTATATCCGGTTTAGAAGTAATATTCTGACTTAAAAGTTATATTGCATCAATAATTAAAGGCTTTTTGAAAGATGTAGCTTTTATAAATTGCATTATGCTGAACATCAACAATATTTTGCAATTCCATTATAATATTTGGCAATATTGAATTCATTTTAATTTAGAACATGTTCTGTAATTTATACTATTGGAATTTGTTAGCTGAGATACATGCAGTTAATTATGACTCTTGGGTAAGTAGATAAGTTGCATAAGAAAATTCTCATAATTGCCTCTTCTCAATTCATGATATTTGATTTTTTAGTTACTCAATAATTGCATTTTTAATATACTAACACAAGAATAAGTTGCCTGTCAGAGTACTGAATATTTACGGATAAACTGATCATAGGATTAATATTCTTTCCATATATCTAAGTCTTCTGAGAGATCATTAAAAAGCAGAAAAAATGCATAGTATTCAAAACATAAGGACTAGTATTACTAAATTAGTGTTAATTTAAAATGTTATAACTGTTTTTGTTTATATATACACCACTTTGGTTATATAACTTATTTTAGAAATCAGTCTAAAACATAGTTATATGTACAACCATGATACATAACCAAGAAACACTAAGTATAATGAAGTTAATTGGGTGACTTTTAGTGCTACAATAAAAAGGCAACGATGAGTTTTATGAAATAATTAAAATACAAAAATTTTAAATACAGTACAGAGTTTAAACACATCTTTCAGGAAACTAAAATCTTCTAATCCTGTCTTGTTACATACTAAAATACTGATTTTTCTAGTTAATAATTTTCAGGAGAAAAAAAAAACTGGTGCTTCACTATGACAGGTTTTTGAAATTATAAGGAATTAAAAGCTGAAATACTTTAAAGCTACCTGATTTGGAAATAGCAATTGTATTATACAAAGAACAGATGGAATTCATGAGTAATTCAGAGAAATATGACAAAAATTAGCTATTACCAATCTGCAGAAATATTATAGATGTGATTAACAGATATTTTAGTTATAAATCCTATTTAAATGTATGAAAATCTTTTTGTAAGAAGGTTCCTTGTATTTTTGAGTGTGGGTGCTCATGAGTTCATGTGTATGTGTGAGTGTACCTCTTTCTGATAAATCAACTGTTTTCTGGATTTAATACAAAATATTATCTCTAAGAAACCCATTTGTTTTCCACTGGCTAAGGGGTTAAGTGTAGATGATAACACAACAGTTCAGAATCAGGGAAATACAAAAACCTTCATTCCAGTAAGTACTCTGTCTCTTGTCTCTCTTATATTCACACTTATTTTATATTAAAAATGAAATATATTTACAATGTGACAAATGATAATTATCTACAATATTTTTTCTCTTTCCTCTGTCTGTTTCTGTCTTTCTGTCTCTGTCTCTCTGTTTCTTTTTGTGTCTCTAATGATAGGCTCAAATTTATCCTTTATGGCTGAGTAGTACTATATTTTATTAAAACACACACACACACACTTCATCCATTCATTGGTTGATGAGCATTTGAGCTGTTTCCAAGATTTTGCTATGACAAACTGTGCTGCAATAAACATTGATGTGCGCATATCACTGTGGTATATTTCTAATTCTTTTGGGAAGAAAACAAGAAGGGGAACAACTGATTCAAAAGGAACCTCCAGTTTTAGTTTTTTGAGGAGTCTCAACACTGATTTCCATAGTGCTGCACAAGTCTACACGCCTACCAACAGTACAGAAGACTTCCTTTTTGCCCATAGCCCCACTATTTGTTATTGGTTTATTTCTTGATAATAGCCATTGTTTCTGGAGTGAGATGGAATCTCAGTGTTGTTTTAATTTATATGTCGCAAATGACTGATGATGTTGAACATTTTTCATATGTTTATATGCAGCTTGTAATTCTTCATTGAGAAGTGTTTATTCATTTCAGATGCCCATTTTTGAACTGAATCTTTCAATTTGGGGAGTATGATTTTTTGAAGTCTTAAAGATATTGGTGCTTTGTCTGAGGAACATCTGACAAATATTTTTCCCTACTCTATGGGTTGTCTCTTCATTCCACTGTTGATTTCTGTTGCTGTGCTACAGTTTTTAGTAAGATGAGATCTCAGATTCTTTGTAATATTTCCCGTGCAATCAGGGTTTTGTTCATAAAGTTTTTGCCTACACCTACATCTTCAAGAGTTTTACTCATTCCATCTTTCAGCAGAGCTGGAATTTCTGTTTTAATATTTGCATCTTTGACCCATTGCGATTTTAGCTTAGAGTATTATGATAGACATGGGTCTAGATTTAGTCTTTGGCATGTGGACAACCAGTTTTTTCCCTGCACCATTTATTTAAGAGGATATCTTTCATCCAGTGAAGGTGTTTGGGCCCTTTGTCAAAGGTAAGATTGCTGAGTGTGTTTGAAGTTATTATGTCTACATCTTCTAATCTGTTCCACTGATTTCAAATCGTGTTTTGTTTTGTTTGTTTTGCTTAGCTTTGCTTTGCTTTGCTTTGTTTTTGCCAGTACCACACTGTTTTTATTACAGTATCTCTATAGTATGTTTTCAACTCAGGGATTGTGATGCCCCCTGCCTTTTGTTTCTTGTCCAGAATTGTTGATGTTATTTGAGATCCCTTCTGGTTCCGAATGAATTTTAGGAATGTTTTCTCTAGTTCTTAAGGTATGCTACTGCTATTTTGATCAAGTTTGCATTAAATCTATGTAACAATTTTGGGAGTATGGCCATTTTGACTATGTTAGTTTCTTCTTGCCCAAGAGCAAGGGATATCTTTCCATTTTCTTCTATCCTATTCAATCTCCTTGTGCAGAGTACTGTAGTTTTCAGTATAAAAATATTTTATTTCCTTTGCTAGAATGATTTCTATGTAATTCATTTTTGATACTATTATGAAGGTGTGATTTCCCTAATTTCTCTTTCAGTGAGGCTATTTGTGTAAAGGAATGCTATTGATTTTTGAGTGTTGACTTTGTTTCGAGCTACATGGCTGAATTTAGTTATTAAACAGAAATCTTTTGGTGGAGTTTTGGGGGTCTTCTGTGAAGAGAATCATGTCATCTGCAAACAATGATAATTTCACACCTTCCTTTCCTATCATTATTCCTTTCCTTTCTCTTGATTAAGTGCTATGGCTAGTGTTCCAGAACTATAATGAATAGGGGTGATGAGAGTGGACATCCTGTCTCATTCCTAACTTTAGAGTGAAAGCTTTCAGTTTTTGACTATTTAGTATGCTATTGTTTTGTCATAGATGACTTTTATGAGACTGATATAAAGACCATCAATTCAAATTTTTTGTAGGGTTTTTCTCATGCATTGCTTTGGGGCTTGGTCAAATACTTCTGTCTATTGAGATGATTGTGTGAATTTTGTCTCTGACTCTGTTGACATGATGTATTGCATTCATTGATTTGTGTATGTTGAACCATCCCTGCATCTCTGGAATGAATCTTACTTAATACTGGTATATAATCTTCTTGATTTGCTGCATTCTATCTTCAAGAATCTTATTGAGAATTTTGCATCTACGTGCATTAGGGAGACATTCATTTTTGGTTGGATTCTTCTCTGGTTTTGGATCAGGGTAATACTTGCTTCCAGGAATGACTTAGGAGTATTGTTTTCCTTTCAATTTCATTAAAGTATTTGAGGAATAATGCCATTATATCTTCTCTAAATTTCTTCCAGAATTTAGCAGTGACTCCATCAGGACCTAGGCTTCACTTTGTTTGTGAACTTTTAATTACATCTTCAATTTCATTGACTGATATTGGGTTATTTAGAATTTTTATATTTTCTTGATTCAGCTTTGGTAATTCATATGTATCAATGAATTTGTCCATTTCTTCTATATTTTCCATCTTATTAGAATAAAGTTTCTTGAAGTAAATATTGATGATCATCTGGATTTCTGCAGGATTTCTTGATATTTCACCCCTTTGATTCCTAGCTTCATGGATTTGAGTCTTGTCTGTCCTTTTTTGGAAGGAAAGTCTCGTTTACTAGTTTTTCAAAGAATCAACTCTTTGATTCATTGATTCTTTGTATTGTTTTCTTAGTTTCAAGTACATTAATTTATTCTCTTATCTTTGTAATTTCCTCTCTCACATGAGCTTTATTCTTGATTTCTTCTACTTTTTCTAGAAGTTTGAGGTTGAACATTAGATTATCTTGCTTCACTCTGTTTTACTGATGTAGGAGATCACCACCGCAAATTTTCCTCAAGGGACTGGTTTGATTGTGTCTCATAAATTCTGATACGTTGTATCAGCATTATGATTTAATTGTAGATACTGCTCAATTTCTTCTTTAATTTTATCTGTTACCCATTTGTTGTTCAGGAGGGTCTGATTTAATTTTTATGTTTTTATTTAGTTTTAATGATTTCTGTTGCCAAAGATTTCCAATTTTACTGCACTATGGTCTTGTAATATGTACATGATAATTTCAATTATTTTGCATTTACTTAAGCATGTTCTATAAACCAGTACATGATCTATTTTGGAGAACATTCCATGTGCAGCTAAAAAGAATGTGTATTCTGATGTTGTGAGGTGGAACACTTTATAGACATTTACTGAGTCCATTTGTTCACAAGTTTGTTTCAGTTCTGATAATTTTTACTTGATTTATTTCATCTAGTTGATCTGTCTATTTGTGACAGTGGGTTATCAGCGCCCCCCATTTCAATTGTTAGTCTTTACATGATTTGTCAGATCCATCAATACTTGTTGCATATAGTTGGGTGCACAGGTATTCGGTGCATATATACTTATAATTGTTATCTCTTTCTCTTGGTAAATGGTTGCATCCTGAGACCATACTCTTAAGTGAATTGAACACACAAGTAAATATCACATTGTTTCTCCAAAAGTGTAAATAAGGACCAAAATGTATACTAGATATTATCAAAAAGGAAGGATATGCTCTAAAGAGAAAGAGAACTAAAGAGGGCTAGGGAAAAAGGAAGGAAAGTAAAAGAAAATGGAGAAAAGAAGGAAAAATGGAAACAGATTTGTAAATAAGGAGGGGAAGAGTGGTTGAAGGGACAGGAGTGGAATGGAGAAAAAAAGAATTAAAATGTGTCCTGTATAGGTACAAATTCCCTATGATGAATGTGATCATTATGTATAACTAAAGTGTACCAATAAAGTTAATTAATAAAAAAGATAGGCTCAATGGATAAAACACCATGAAACAGATGGATTTAGTGATTGAATTGACATGATTACTTGCAGAGATGGGAGACTCACGATGTCAATTTCAAGTCTAGCTTGAGCACATAAAAGAATGAAACTCTGTTTCACACGAAAAAGGTATATAAACTACTGTAGGCTGAATTGTTTGATAAGGAGAAACACATGGAGACCAGGAATTCTGTTTTGGAAATGAGAGTCTGAGATACTGTGAAACATAGAAATAGATATAACTAGTGGCATATACTTGGATATATTTGGCTGGATGATATAAAGGTTGATCATTTAGATTTGTAAAAATCATCATACAGCTGAAAGCTGAAGCAAGAAAAAATGCATTAAAAAGCAGTATAAAAAACTGCAGTGTCATGTAAGTCAAGTAACAGGAGTTTTTATGTATTTATTTATATAAATTATCTATGTTCCTTGTAATCCAATGTGAGTAGTAAAATATGGACTAAGTAAAAACAGTGTGTCTTGTTTCCTCTACCTAGTGCAATATTAACCATAGGAAATTCTTAGTTAACACTTCTGTATACTATACAAGAAACTTTTATGTAGTATAAATCGGAACATCTGTATCTTTGTACACACAAGAGGGATCACATTTTATATTTTGAAACTTATTTTTTTAAAAAAAGGATCATGGTTGCACATAACTATCAGTTCATGCAGTGCTATCCCTTCTTTTAAATGGCAGCATCATAGTCCATTGAATGAATACATATTGATTAAATATTTAAATTTCTTAAATAAATTCTATAGAAATAATTCAAAGACAGTTTCGAAAACCAAAAAATAAAAGTTTACTATTCTACATGAGAGTCAAACCTATTAATTCTTTTTGCATTTTAGATAATCTGGGGATTAAGTTTTCAAACATCACACTTAAACTTTCATTGTCTAAATTTTCAATTTTAAGTCCTCATTACTCATAACCTATAAAATATAAGAAAATGTAACAAATTTATATGACCTTTATTTCTGTTCTTTACCTTCCATATTTGTTAAACATTTTAATTTTTCAAGGGTTCTCATATTTATTTTCATTCTTTTTAACATTGAGACATTTTGTGATGCACTCCAACTGTGAGACAGAACTCATGAAAACTTAATGTCATATCATTAAAATATTTGATTTGAATTTTCCATCTCATCTACTGCATAAAATTCAGTTATTACTCTATCTTTTGTATTCCATGTTATCTTAATTTTGGGATGGGAGTCTTATTTCCTGGAAATATTTCTCAAGTGAATTTTTTCAAAGTAAATACGCAAAGTAAAGTTTTTGAATTATTCTCTATCTGTAAAGGAGTTATTATTTTACCCTCATATTTGGTTGATAACATTCAAATATAGAACTGTAGATGCAAAAAAATGTTCTCTCAGATTTACAAAGATATTCTCCCAGGGTCCAGTGTTGCTGATGAGAATTCCAGAGTCTTCATGAGTATCTATTCTTTGAAATCAGTATACCTTGGCATAATCACAATATTTTGTTAATTTCCCTCAATCATTTCAAGAATTTTCCAATTAACTTTGATATTTTGAATATTACTACTTGGGTCCTTTCTATGAATCTTGCACAGCAATAAAAAACTGTTTTTCAACCATGTATGCACAATTTAAAAAAAAAATCAACTCAGTGTTTAATCTCCCAAAACTCTTTTACACATGTACTGGACATTTTTTTAAATTTATTTTCTTGTTACTTAAGTTTCTAAATAATTTTCATATACTATTTGTCAAACTTTTTTTTTTGTCTTTTTGAGACAGGGTCTCACTATGCAGTTCAGGCTGGCCTTGGACTCACTTGCAAAGGACTCTCCTGTCTCAGCCTCTCAGTGCTGAGATTACAGGAGTGTGTCATCATGCCTGGTTATCTAAATTCTATCAGGTTTCTTTATTTTTCTTTTAGATGACTTATACTATTGTTTGAGGTTATTTCTTCTCCAGGTATAACTTAACTACGTATCTTTTAAAAGACACTGTCTTCTTTTTTCCAGGTTCATTTTTAAAAGTTTATAATACTCCAATATGTTTAATTTACACTTAACATTTCATAAAAGCAATTTAAAATTACCTTTATCTTTGGTTATATACATTAAGTCTTTTTTTTCTGAAACTGTTCTTATTTTTGTTTCTATTTTATTTTCACTGAGGACTATGTCATCAAAGTAGTCTAGCCATATCTTTCAACAGTGTCAGAATTTATTAAATAACAATAAATTTATGGACTATGTCAGCGTTGTCAGCCTTGTCTGGCCTATTATTTGATATGCATTTGATAGAGTTGGGAAATCACTTCACTAATTTGAATCTTAATTGCTAATATCTATAACACTCAAGTTATACATCACACTTCACACGATAATATATATGGAATAGGAAAACTAGGAAAATTAACAAGCTACAGGATTTGAAGAAGCAGAATTAAAAGCAAATGCAGAGTACACTGAAAAATGTATGCCTGTAGTCTCACCTTCTTGGAAGGCTGAGGCAGGAGGATTGCACAATTCATCCTAGCCTGGGCAATTTAGCAACTGAGACAAAGCCTGTTTCAATGAAATAAAAGAAAACAAAAAATAATAAAACAAACAGAACAATACAATACAATTGATATTGCTCAGTGCAAAAGCTCTAGGCTCATTCTCCAGTACTTCAAAAATTTTTCAATATTTAAATACAAAAAATCACCAGACTGCATAGGATTACAGAACAGGAAGAGCCTTCTTGCAAGCAAAGGAGCTTGTTGAGAGCAAAAGTTCATTTAAATTCCTTGGGTGTTTAACTCCTTCGTGTGGCTAACATTTGTCTTTTCTCTAAGTTTCAATAGTTTCAATAGTTTGTTTCCTGAATTAGAGGACAAATTCAGATTTTTATAAACATATTTAGGCATGCCAACATGAAATAACCCAGTATTTTACATAAACTAAAAGTCAAAAATAAAACTCCTATACTTATTAGACTGAGATATTAATTTGGCAATAGAAAAACACTGTCCCTACTGGATGGAGCTACATTAAGTTCCCACATCTCTTATTCTCTAATACTAGCAGCAGCAGTCACATACATCCAGTTCTATATGTAAGGAAGCAGTCTCAGGATTTATGTTGATGTTGACAGCTCCAGCCGCTAACCACTTGACATACAATAGTGAATGTACTCGTCTTCCTCAGGGGTTCTAAAGGCATTGACTCTGTAAGTTACTTGAGAGATTCACATATGTTTTTACATTTGTAGACTCTAAACTTGAAATATCTCTGGATTTCTTGAGATGTTCCTGTTTATCTCTTGCATTTTGTGCTCCAATTTCTGAAGTATATGCCACATCCATCCTATGTGGTCTTCTTTCTACATTCCAACTAGCATATAAAACTTCTGATTTTAGCCAGGCGTGGTGGCGCATGCCTTTAATCCCAGCACTCGGGAGGCTAAGGTAGGAGGAGCGTTGTGAGTTTGAGGCCGACTTGGGCTACAATGCGAGCGCAAGGCTGGCCTGAGCTACATAGTGAGACCCTGCCTCAAAAAAAAAAAAACCAGGGCTGAGAGTTTGACTCAGTGACTTAAGCGCCTGCCCTGGCAGGTGTGAGGTTGTGAGTTTCATCCCCAGTGCCGAAAATAAATAAATAAATAAATAAATAAATAAATAAATAAATAAATAAAATAAAACTTCTGATTTCACAAGAAGGAAGAGTCAATATAGTTAAATACTGTATACTTCAAGTGAGATGATGGTGGTGGCAACAGGCTCTCGATAAAAACAAGTGCTTCATTGGTTACCTTGGAAAAAACAAGTGAAGTGGAATAGTGGGAGAAGAAGACAAGGAACAGCAGCCGTAGGGAATGACTGAGATATGAAGAAACACAAAACGTTTTAACGTTTGCAAAGCAGAGGAGAGACAAAGGTGCTCTTGTTTGCCTGTTTATTGTAATCGTTACTTTTTAAAATAGAGAATATACAGAATTTAAAAGTGAAAGAATGAGATAGAAAAGAGCAGAAGTGAGAGTGCAGGAGAGGGATAATTTATGAAAACATGCTTGAAGAAGCACAAAAGAATAGAATCCTGGTACAGATTGGGGGGAAAAACTCACTTTAGAGAAGAGGGCAGACAGCAGGAGAGGATAATTGTGTGTGTAATCCAGAAATTGACAATAGTAAGTTGAAAAGATTCCATCTTCTTACCTTGTCTGCTATGCAAAGTATAAGCTGAAATGTGTATTAGGTATCACTAACTTAGGAAATCAAGAAATGGTTGGAAAAGCGATTACAAATAATGGAAAGAAAAGCTGGGGATTTAGCTCAGCGACATAAGCATCTACCTGGTAGGCGCGAGGTCGTAAGTTAGATCCCCAGTACCAAAGGGGAAAAAAAAAGATAATGGAAAGAGAGAAATTGAAGAATATTGAAGCAGAGAGGAAGGGCTGAGGGCCGAGTGAGAGCTGATGTCATTGTTTGTAGTGATCCAAGCTTCAGTTTGTAATTTTCCTTGATAGCTTTTCACAGCCTGGGTAAGGGCAAGAACGAGGTGCACAGGTGAAGGTTTACCCCAGAAAAACCTGGGAGGTTAATAGCAGAATAACTGAAATTTGACCATGATGTTTAAAATAAACAGGAAAGGAAATAAAGATTGGCAGCAACTGATAGGGACAAAAAAATGAATAAGTTAAGATACCTCTGTGGTTAAAAGACACAACATAGTACAAAAACTTGTAGCAAGAGAGATCCAGGAATAGAAGCCATGATTAGAGCATAACTAGAGTCCTTATAAAATAATAGAGGCAAAAAAATCTACAGCATGATCCACTACCTGTATAGTTGTAGAAATGCATTATCTAATAAAATTTTCACATGAAGTGGAAATTAAGAACTTCCTTTGAGAAAAGAGAAAGTCAAGTCTAATGAAAGTAAATTGAAAAGATTTAGTGTAGCCAAAAAGTGAGGGACCTGGAATCTGAAAAGTGCAGGTGTGTGTGCAGCTGGTCCTGTATTTTCCAAGTTCTCCCCATACCTCCGTGTTTCCAGTGAGAATGGAGCCACTGCGGCCGGCCTATTCCTATGAAGCCGCAAATCCCAGAACCAGTCATTGCCATTTCCCTTACACTCTTTATCCCTCTTTTCAGACAATTCCTCTCTTCAGACAAAGAAAATGGCCAATTTGTGGAAAAGTTTGGAAAGATCAGTTCTGAAAAGATTTAAAGAAAAAAAGTCCCACTCTGTGCATTCTAAAGGATTTACAAGAAGTTATTTCAAAATTTCCTCAATAGAAGTCTCATCATAGATCCTAGTACTGCCTAATATATGAGATATTTTCTCTGTAAATATTGTGCAATGGGATTTCATTCATTTCAGTGGTATGGAGAGAACCACTGAATAATAAACCGTACCCAATAAAGTGTTTTTATTTTGGAAGCAAAATTACAACCTTTGAGGCCTCTACTAAAATTCATTTTCAGGAAAGGTTTTGAAATAGAAAGCCTAGAATATGGGACAGTTTAAAATTATAGTACTTGTGCATGAGAAAATGGAAATAATGTTAATGAATTTGTAATCAATCCCTGTGCAGAGGTGACAGGAAGAATGTTATAGAGAGAAACAAAATTTCAGTGTTGATTCCTGAGTTTTAAAAGCCAATCAGCTACTCCTCTTGGCGAATGTAAATTTGTCTGTTTTAAGAGATTTTGACAAGGCAAAGCAAAAGAGCAAGACTGTGGTGACAGGTAAAACCCAATAGTAAAATTATGGGGTCTCAAGCTGCATGTGGTGGTGCACGCCTGTAAATCCAGTACTTGGGAGGATGAGGCAGGAGGATTGCTATGATTTCAAGCCCAGTTTGAATTACATAGTGACTTTAAGGCCAGTCTTAGCTACATAGCATGACTCTGTCTCAAAAAAGAAAACAAAATAAACAATAACAACAACAAAATACATGTGGCCTCACAAAATATCATTCCTAAGGTGGATGTGCCTGCTCTCTTGTGTATGCTTGGGCTCTGTTCTTTGCATCACTCACATGGTAAGAGCTATGTTCACAGTAATGTTAACCAGCCTTCCTGCGTAAATACTTTCTCATTGCTTTTTGCATATCAAATCACTCTTTATTTTTCTCAAAGTGTTTAGATAAATACACATTTTATTTTTAATCATTTTCACTTCTTCTTTTTATTAACCCCCCTTTTACTTATATAAGAAATTACATAAGAACATTGATGTTTTGTGCAAAATTAGCCACCAAAAACCTTGTCCACACTGAACACTAAACCATCATTTGCAATTTAACGAATTTGCTATGTTCCCCAACATTGGCAATGATTTTCCAAAAGCCAACTGTGAGATTAACTGTGTCACTTAGAAGTATATTGAGTTGTAGGCAAGATACTTTATGGTGGACAGTCTACAGGGGATTACTGTTTTCTTTGTTTTACATATAATCAAGTGTTCACAGGTGATAGTTTGGGGAGGGTATGCCAACTCCTCAATATTGTCCCTATTCTTAAATCTTTTGTGTTTGGCATTATTTGTTTTGATTTTTGTTATCCCAGTCTTAGAATTCTTCAGCAGAAGCTACAAAACATTTCTTTTGTTTGTGTGTTTTTCTAAATTAAATGCAAAAACATATTAGAAAGTCTCTTGAAGGATATATAACAACAAACAAAGCAGGTATTGTCACATAGTCTATATTACTCCAGCCAGAGTAGGAGCCAATCACAGGCTATTCGCCACCCTTTTTATTTTTAATGTTGATATAGGGTCTTTAATTTGCTAACTTGCCAAGGCAAGGCTCAAATTTGCAATCTCCCTGCCTCAGCCTTTAGGGGTGCTGGGGTTACAGGTATGTACCAACCTGCCCGGTTAACACACTGTTCCAAAGGAAGCACATATTTATAAGAAGATTCAGATATTTATTGAGTTAGATCAAAGAGAAGCAGCTAAATTAATCAAATATTAAAGGCAGGGTAAGACAACCTGATGTGCATATACTCATTTTAGAAATGGCATTTCCAGTAAGATAGAAATATTCAAAGCTGATTAACGAAGTTATCTCTTCTTCCAGATCATAATCGGATTGACACAGTCATCTATTATTTGAGAACCTCTCTGTTCTATATTTCATTTTTTGTCTAACTCCTTTCCGATGAGCACATGGTTTCTTTTCATATTTTACCACATTCATTTAAAATTTCTTTTACAATTCAGGAAACTAATCTTTCCTTTTAAAGCAAATGTGTATATATTAGATCTGATGTGTTATGTGTTGAAATGACAGTTGTGCCTGTTCACCTGGATTGTCAATTTGACTGTATTAAGAAACTTCTGAAGAAGTGATTGCATTGTTTTTCATTTTGTTTTGTTTTGTAGCGACAGAAATCTGACCAATACAACAGTGCACACTCAGAAACCAATTTTTTTCATCATTCAAAGTTCTTTTGGTATATTGCAGCATAGTCATATTAACAAAGAATGTATATATTAGGTTATACCTAGTGTGCATTCTTAAAGTAGTCTAATATTCACCATAACATTTTCTTCAAAGTAAAATAACTTTCCCCTTATTTGAGACTGTGTGTTTCTTATGGTGCTTTAGAAAAAAGTATTCATTTTTAGTGACATAAAGAATCAAAAACACTTTGTTGAATGTTGAATTAGTCTTCTGTATATTTCTAAATATCATTTCATATTTTATGCAGTTTTTGCTTTCATAAACACAGCATAGTACCAACGATATTAATATGAGTGTGGTGTGTGTGTTTTGGTAAATTTATATACCATCTATGTTAAGTTTTACTTAAAAACCAAGATACAATTTTGCATACTATGTGCCTCTAATCCACATGGAAATTTTGCATTTGGCTAAAGCATTTTGATTTAGTGAAAGTGATTAAAACCTCAAATCTGCTCTCATGTGTTTTCCTTACATGGTTTGGATTCTGAATTACCAGGATAATTGTCTCCTTTCTCTATTATAGTATCCTAAATAATTTAAAATTCAAGCATCATTTTATTTTCACATTGTTGTTCCTCTTATGTAAACGAATTTCTTTCTTTAGTTGTCTAGTTAGCTCTTTTTTCTTATGGTTATTTACTATGTAAACTGATATTTCTGTCTTTCCAATACACGAACATTTGAAGGCAATCTGTTTTCTGGAAAGATTCTAATGCATCACTAGCAGGTAATCTGACAGTGAATTTATCCCATTTGTATACTGTGTTCCTTTATCCTTCCAAGTGAGAAAGCTAATCTTGTTATGTAAGAAGTCATTAGTTCATCTACTCATCAGCTGTTTCTGACATGCTCCAGTTGGTTCTCCGTTTGGAAATAAAATTACATAAGGATGAAAATCAGAGCTTGTTTCCGAACACTTTCAAGGAAGATTTGTTCTTCTAATGGGCTCTTTGCTGAAAGTTATGGTTCCTAATTTGTGAGAAAATAAAAAATGCAGTTCAAACAAGTGAAGGATATAAAGTCAGGGTTCAAAAGAATTTCTTATTTTTACACCAAAAAGAAGGTTAAATTTTATGTAAACTGAAATTGAAAGCACAATTTGTGCTGTGACCTGTATCTACCAGTGTGGGCAATTCATGGGCAAGAGCCTCAAAACTGAGTCAGGTGTTAAAATGTCAGTTTTTCATGCTTATTAGTCTGAGAATTCATTTTTTCCTCCTAAGAAAGCATTATACACATGAATGTCAGCCTCATCATCTCTAGCTCCTTAAAATTATAATTCTCCATTTTAGACTTTCTGGCAAATAAAATATTTCTATTATGATATGTGGGGCAATAAAGACTTTGCATAATGTCCCTCAGAGTAACTCTGGTTGCAAAAGATAATACAAGTATTGGAACGCAGCCGATCCTAAGGGTCTATTGCAATAATCAACTCTCAGAAAAGAGTCCAACATAAATTTATTTATTATTAATAGTTAGCACTATTATTATTATTTAATATTTACAGAAAATTGGCATTAAGAATATATCCAATCTATAGAAACCTCAGCTATTCCTCTAACTAGTTCTGTGATCTTGGGCAAGATACTCAATATCTGTATGTATTGAATTGTCTGACATGATTATCAATGAGAAAGTTTAAAAATAAAATAGTTTTGAACACATACAGCTGTGAAAATTTAGTTACTTTATACTTGTTTTGGATCAGACACTCTTCTAAGAAATATATAAATGCAAATTATTTGTAACTTTAAGTTTGGAAAAATTAATTTCAAATACACAATGGGAATTATACACTCCCTCGAATGTGTCCCTTTCATAAGAAAAAAAATAATGTTTCTGCACTCCTTCAAGTATATTCCTTTAATAAGAAAGTAATGCTTCTATCATGAATAAAGTACTAATTTATTTTATTTTACTAGTGTTCAGATGTCCTATCCATAGTCCAAGTCTTAGAAATCATTCAAATACACACACACACAGTTAGAAATATTGCCTTAGAAACCCATATGTGCAAAACATTAACACTGAACTCTAATAAACAGAATTGTGGGTCCTTGTACTGTATGTAATTAAGCTTCAATAAAGACAAATAAAAGCAACAAACAAAAAATAAACCTAATAATTGAGCTTTCTGATGACAATGCCTTTCATGTTTTGACTTATTTTTAAATGTTTTTCCTAATACCTATTAAATGTGTTTCTTCTGACTGCAACAAATACTGATGAAATCAGTAGAGTTTTCTGTATATTTAAGAATTAGAGCACCACATCATTACAGTTACATGTTAGCAATTTCAATGATTTCTACAACGTGTATCTTGTCTTGACTTAAAGCAATCTCCCTACTTGTAAAGCATCTGTAAAATGTACAGATTTTGTTGCACAAAGTACTCAATAAAATAATTCAGAAGATTTTCCATTAGAAACACAAAATTATAAATTATTCTACACTAGTAAAGATCATAAGAGTCAAGCTGCTAAATAATCAGTGCCATTCAGAGAGTTACTTTTAAGCTTTGACAAATAACAGATGAGGATGAACTGAACTAAGATGACCTTGTCTTTAATTAAGCTGACACTACTCAGAAGTTACTCTGTAAAATCCATTAATCCACTTAAATCTCAGAGCATATTGACTGTCAGTAGAGACTGTTTGTTAATCAGTCCCTAGAAGCTGAGGAAAGTAACATGAAGAGGAGACCTGGGTTCTAGTTTCAATTCTGTAGTCACTTAGGTGACAACTTATGTACGTCATCTATTCCCTAAGTGCTTTTGCTTTCCTATTTTTTTTGAGGACAGAATAAAGCTTCTCTTTTAAGATCTCACTAAACTTTGGAGTAACAGACACCGTAAGAAAAGTATTCTTTTGCAACATATCGTTAGAAAGTCAACTATTATCTTAGGGCCTTGAAACGATAAAAACATTTTAATATTTTAAGAACAAAGTCTTTACTTTTAAAAAAGATAAAACGCCAAGGTTACTGTGTTTTTTTCTAAAATCCATTTATCTCAAATGTGTTGATTAAATGAACTGCATACTGGCAAAGTTTAAGCTTCTTAGGCAGTGGTCTAAAATCTCTGAAAGAAAATTCTCATCTTACACATTTCTTAATAAATTTTCATTACTTTCTCTTTTTAGAAGGACTTTCTGTACGGATTACTCTTAGTGACATCAAAGCAAGATGAACTGCTAAAAGAAAGAAATTTTATGAATATCAAAGTTTATACATTGCAAAATTCTATACAGATATAATATACATCATGCTAATATTCTTAACTTTAAAAAAGATACAATTGAGCACGACCATCTTCCACAAACCTCTGCACTAAACTATCAGAAATTAATACACATTTATTAAATGAAAAAGTGTGCTGAGAATGAGCACCTGCTAAAAATACACTACGAATTCTCTATCAGCATAATTTTCTTAAAATATAAAAGATTCAAATAATATCATTTTAATGTCATCTGCCAACATGAATAGATGTTGACAACCAATAACAAAAAAACATGTATTTCAAAATATAATTGTAATCAATAATATTTAGGAGAGCTCATAAAGGGAGCTATTCATGAAGTAAATTTAGAAATTAGTTTTAAAGACTGAAGTAAATATCTGTGTAAGATACATATTTGGATAGTATATAAAGTTTAAATAAATATTTGATTTCATAGACTTTATCTTACAGAAACAGTATCAAGCATAACTGTCTTTTAAGATTACAGACACTTCTACCTACTAGAACATGGTAGCAAACCTGTAGCATGCTTGCTGGAGGAGCCCCACAGAGCCCTCTCTGTCAGCATGAGGGCCAAGCTGCCCCAGCAGTGAGCATTGGATATTCAGGTTTAATTGCAGTGTTGACACTGCTATAAATAAGTGGGCTTTGGGCTGCAGTTTGGGCATTCAGTCTTGGAAAGTTTCACCTTCCAAGTATTAGAATTTCCCAGGAATACCATAAAGGATATCTGATCAACCCTCATGCCTAAATACTTTTCTATATGGTCATCCATCCATACAGAAAGGTTTCCATAAAATCAGACAATATGCAATAAGCCTGTCAGCTTTTTCTACTATCATTCTATTTATCACCATAATGAAAAACATAGCATTTCAAATTAGATATGTCTGGATCCCAGCAGTTAATTGCATCTTTTAGTTAGACTTCCTGCTATCAGTGTTGTACTGCTGGAATTTTCTTTAAGATTAACAATTATAAGTCATACATCACGTTTATGCCTTACTTATGAAAATTATACACACACTTGACTTGCCTGTAACCACAGACCAATGTATTCCTTACTTCTCTGTAACACTGAAACTAGATCATTCTATTTATTTATTTATTGACTTCTATCAATCTCAACTATATCAATTTCTCCTCAGGTTGTCACTTTTTTTGAATGTTTGTAGGTCTGGGTTTAGTTTTGTATTGTAGTATTCATTAGAGGTTGGTTATTCATAGATATTATCGGTTTCCAGAAATGTTCTCTATTTTACAGGGATTCAGGCCACTTTTGTGGTAGTTGTTATGATAAAAAAGCAACTGATTAAAAGTGAAATTCAGCTATGTTGTAAAAACTACTCAGCCATAAATAAGGATAAACTTCAAACATTTCTAGATAAATGTATGCACCTGGAGACCATACTCTTAAGTGAAATAAATCCGACACACAGGTGTAAATAAAGCATTGTGTCTTTGGGGTGAGAAACTAAAAGTGTAAAAGCCAAAATGTGTAATAAATATTGTGAAATATGAAGCAATTGTTCAAATGGGAAAGGAACTAGGGAGGGGAGAGAGGGAAACAAAGGAAGGGAAAAGAAAACAACTAGAAAAGCAGGATAAAATGGAAGTAAAGTTGTGTAAATAAGAGGGGAAGCGGGGGTAAAGAGAGGAGAGGGGAATGGAAAAACAAAAGGGGAATCAATACAGGTAAAATTTCCCTATGATGAATGTAATCATTATGTAAATCATAACTGTGCCAAAAAGTTTAATTAAAAAAAATAAAATCAGAGAGACGTGAATGTAAATTCAGAATCTGATAGTCATCAAAAGTATGAAACGGAATGAAATTATCCAACTTCTCTGAATCTCAGTGAATGTGCTTAGGTATGAAAAATGGCTACTGAAATGCTATGGAAATTAAATGAGGTACTATATGCAAGACACAAGATATGTAGTAAATTTTAAGTACTCAAATTAATCCTAGTGTTCACTATGATGACAATGGATATGGCGATGAAAAAATCAGTGTATCAGTTATGATTATTTAGAGTCTCAATTGTTTTCTTGTTTGGGCCAGATAAGAGAGAACTTTGTTATAAATACATCCTCCCAGCTTAGAAGGAAGTGTGTCATCCTGGTGTACTGCCCTTTCCTCCAACTCATCATATGTGATTAAGGAAAATTTTTATGATAAAGCAGGAGAACTCACTTCTACATTAAAACTGTTAAATACTTTTCACAAATGAAAATTTGCTTTATAATGATAGGTACATTATAGCCTCCAAGGAATAATAGTATCATATGTCTTTTTTTCACGTTTTATAAAGACCATGAAATTGTAAATTGCAAAAAAATATATATTTAGAAGCTATCTTCCCCTTCTTAGTTAGGCAACAGCTCTCTGATGCAAATAATAGCTCTAATTGTCAGACTTATATACATATTCTCATTTTCTATCCTCTAACACTGTTAGGAAAAAGTAGGGCCAGAATACTAATCACATACAACACATCCAGAGTTCAGAATATATTAACTCAAGGCTGGTAGTAATAAAATTAGCTCTCACACACCATAACAATTAATACTGTGAAGTGTTATTGTTCAGCAAAATAAAATATGCACATTATAATATTTTTATTTTATTATAAAGCACCAAAGCCAAGATTTGAACTTAAAGAAAATAGGTCATATAGCCTTTTAGCCAAGGGATACTGTTCTTGATATAACGAATGTGATGCAACATGAATTCAAAGAAATTTTCAAACAAAAATCATTATAATTTGTGAGTAAAAAATTCACTACTGATCTTCTTTGTTGATTTTAGAAATTATACCAATATGCACATCTTGATTGTGACACTCATATGTAAATACACAGAGAGAGAGAGGAGAGATTGATCTGGATAAATGTAAATGATTGTCTCTTTCTAAAATGATTTTTTAAAAAAATCTAAAACAATATACCAATGATAATAGATCATAATACACTTATTATGTTGAAACTAATAGATAGACACATTCAATGAAAACACAGATATCTCAGCCCTTAAAAGACATAGTTTAATGCAATATCTTGAAAGAAATGCCCTAATGAGTCAGAAAATCTAAACTCCATAGATGGTTGAATTATTTTCTAGGTACATAGTCTTGAGTTAATCACCCAAACTCTAAAGTTCAGTGCTCTTAATAATCAAAGAAAAAAGTAAAAATAGATCAACCGGTGTTTTCCCCTGGTTTTTCTTAATGATTGACACCTCTTTTCGTTGCACACAGAATGTCACTGTTGTGGAATAAATAACAGTGTATTTGCTCACTGGAATAAATAAGAAAGATGGGTGTAGCAAGAACCTCAGTCCTATCTGTCATGTGTGGCTCTTGTACCTAAAACATTTCATATCACATACTTACATTTTTAAATTCTTAATCTCATTTACTAATTTCACTCTTTTCAAATAAAAGGAAGGAATATTAATCAACACTTTTATTCTTTTAGAATCAGTAGCAAGAGTGTAGAAAAGTTGGCTTGAATGTTTCATCAGCAACACTCCTTTACATTCTTGTACTATTTCACTTCTTACAAGTGAGTGCCTCCTCAGTGAATTCTCAACATACTGCTTGTGGTGTTTTATTATTTTTCCCACTAATGAAGTAGGTAAGACAGGCTTAAATCAAAGTGAAAAGGTTCTTTTTCATGATCTCCTGGTGTTACTATCTCACTTTAAAAAAGCTCAATAATTAGGAAAAGATGAAACCATCTCACAAAAATACATCATAAATAATTATGGCATTTTATAGCCCCACATATGACACATTTTGTAGATTCATATCGCCATTTCAAAAATCATCTTTTACATGATGATACACAAAGGATTCTCAACTTGACACTACTGACATTCTTTTTTTAAAAGGAGAAAAAAAATAGAAAAAATTATCTTCATTTTTGTTATTCAGAGACTACTGACATTTTGGACAGGGTAATTCTTTGTTTTGTGGTACTGCTCTGTGGACAGTAAAATGTTTACGAATATTCCAGAGTTTTATCATGTGTATCCTCCTGAACTTTTCTACAGTGTCAACCAAAAATACTTGTAAACAACGTCAAATGTTCTTGGAGGAAAGGAGGTAAAGTCACCCTCAATGGAGAACCACATGACAGACAAACCATCAGGCCAACTGCAACTGAAAATTTGTTTCTATATGGCTACTATATTCACTGCAATTTGCATCAATTGCACAGGATGAATATATAATAACATTCCTTTTTTTCAGCTGGTCAAACAATGAACTGATTGCACAAGACTTTTCTCATTTTAATCATAAAGAGATAATGGAATTTGCATGTACCATAGAACGTACAGAAACAATTTTAGACCTTTGAAAACACTGTGTGTCTTCATTGATATTAAATATGACAGCAACCAGGAAATGAGTTCCCTATGATAATTTTTATTGTCTCAAATTACATACAATGACAGATAATATAAAGAATAACATGCATTTAAAGAAGTCATTGGAAAACTAAGGCACAGCTTTCACTAGAGATGTTTCAGATAAAATTGGAGTATAGTTACAAAGACATGTCAATACTTGAATATTGTGCTTTATTCATACCCTTCGGATGATGCAAAATACTGACCTTAACCACCAAGTAGTTTAGATGAAACAAGCTGAGTAGCTGTAACTGAAGTCAAGTTAATCATGGCCACTAGCAGAAATATTTAATTGCCAGGTCCTCTAGAACTGTATTGATTGCTACATGCAAGTGACCCTGTCTCTCATTCATTTCTTCAGATACATATTACCTATTACTACTATTATTATTTTTGTAAAAATGAATTACAGTCTTGCACATACTAGGCAAGAGTTCTATTTGTATATACTAACATGCAAGAGATCACAAAATAAAGATGATACAGGAGCTCAGTTAAGGATTCGATATTGTATTGACATGAAGGAGATTCATAATGCAAGAGGACTGTAGGAAGAGAAATATAGGAAGGAGAACATTCTTTTAAAAGAAAGTTTTCAAATGAAAACCAAAAGTCAAAATCAAGTACAAAGAAATAGCAGTTGCATTAGCTGTCAAAGAAATTAAATAAATAGGGTCAACTGTTTGATTAATATTCATAGAAATATATCACATTGAAGACACTTTATATAATAGAAAAGCTTTCATCAATTTGTATGAAGCAAAGGCATCCCAAAGAATTATGATAAAAACTGAATAAAATACTATTGTAGATCTCACAGCCAATTAACAGCTAATTAGAAAGATAAAAATTAGGACACTTGTAGATAATTTGAAGCATAACACTAACAAAGTTAAATTAATAGGATATAGTGAGCTTAGCAACCAACAGATGGGTTTTATATTTTTATTTCTCATAACTATGGATCATTTTTTAATGTCACTTTATACTTTCGGTTTCTACTATATGTCATAAACTCGTCTAATTGCTGTAATATATCAAAAAACAAAAGACAAAAATCTTATCACCTTATAGCATATATTTTACTATACTAATACAACAAAATAGCCTCAGTAAATTTCAAGGGAGAAGTTATACAGGGTACGTCTACTAATGGCAACATGACAGAGTAAGAAATTAAATTACACATTTTGAGCCAGGCGTGGTGGCGCACGCCTTTAATCCCAGCACTCGGGAGGCTGAGGTAGGCGGAGCGTTGTGGGTTCGAGGCCGGCTTGGGCTACAACGCGAGCACAAGGCCGGCCTGAGCTACGTAGTGCGACCCTGCCTCAAAAAAACCCGGGCCGGGAGTTTGGCTCAGTGCCTTAAGCGCCTGTCCTGGCAGGCACGAGGTTGTGAGTTTAATCCCCGGTACCGCAAAAAAAATAAATAAATAAATAAAATAAATAAATTACACATTTTGATAATAAAGCTTAAATATCAACTTGACTTGTTATCAAGGTATTAATCAATACATAACTGAAGGTACTGTTAGGAGGTGGATCCAGTTGTAATTGGATTACTGGGGAGCATGTTTTTGAGGGTATATTTCTAGCTGGAACAGTTCTCCTGCTCAGGTTTCTACCCACCATGAGCTGAGCAGCTTTCCTCCCCCCACCAAATGTCTTTCTGCCATGCTACTGCTGCCATGGAGCCAGAGAATCATGGACTAAATCCTATGATCCCATGAGCCAATAAAAACTCTCTATCAAATTATGGAGGTAGGTATTTTCTCCAGCAGTAGGAAAGCTGACCAATACAGAAATAGTCAAAGAAGATTCTTGCCAATATTTAAAATGTGTTTATGACAACTTTATCAATAGTACTGATGCTAAATTTTTTTTCTGTGAAACTAACAAGAAATGGGCATAATGATTTATTTATAATGGTATTCATGAAGGGATCAATTGCATTAATGAAGTCTGATGGGGATGTGTTTGTGAATTTTTGCAAACAGTATTGAACTACAATATGATGTCATAGTACACAACCAATTATAATACAGATTTGAGGAAAATATGTAACATGGTATGTAATCCTTAAACACAGCAACAACAAAATTCAGAACATAATTTAATTGCCTAGTTTGATCACAAAGGAATAGATCTTCAAAATGAGAGTCATAAAAACAAGGAAAAAGAAAGTGGCACTGATTAAAAATTCATTAAATAAATAAATATAACTTGAAAATTTTAAGTATTTTGCTCAATGGTTTTATAATCAAAATGAGATACAAACATAAACTTTCACATTACCTGGGATACACACTGGTATGGTTTGTGTCTGGATGTCCCCCCAAAGCTTCATGTAGTCATGACTGGTGTGAGCTTTTCAAAGACAACTTGTTAAAACTAGGCCTTTTGTTTTTAAATCCCCACCGCAGGTAACAGAGTTACAGTGTTTCCAGCTTGACTCAGCAGGGGGCCAAGGTCCTCTCTTTGTAAACATCCTCAGCCTGTGCAACAGAGTAGCCTGAGGATGGTGTAAGTGCTAGGGTGAGGATCCTGCATACAATATAAGGGAGGAAAAGAGGCTTGCTCTCTCCTTTTTCTTTTTGTTGCTTTTGCTGTGTTTGGCCACCATAAATGTTTGTGCCTGTGCCACACTACCCTGCTGATTATGGACTGAAACTTCCACAAACTGTGAGCTAAATAAACCTTTTTATCCTTAATTTTGGGTGTCATGCATTTTGTCTCAGCAGCCAGAAAAGTAATTAACACACTGTTGTAGTCAGGGGTTACAGGGAGAACAACTGCTACAGGACACAGTGTTTGTAATACTGTTTTATAACAGTCACCCAAAGTTATACACAAGAAAGTGCAGGAAGATCTATCCACAACACTAAGACCCAGGATATTTAGCCGAGGGCCTGGATCCCACAGCAATGTCCTGCAAGAGTCCCACTAGAGACCCAAAACCTATGACAATGCCTCCCACAGTACCAATGGGGAATCTAAGAGCCCAGACTATTTACGGTTCTGTGCCGGGACGGCCAAAGGTCAGCAGTGGAACTAGAAAGTCTATGCCAGCAGGGTGAAGGAACTGTGCAGTGGGTTGAGTTTCTACCAAGAAGTCACGCTCAAAAGAAGAAGCGGGGCTGCCCTGAAGAGCATCACAGCCATCCCCAATGACGATGAGGTCCCGCGCTCCTCCAACGATGGAGAATAGTTGAGTACAGGTCAGGAAGCCCAGCGTGACCAGCTTCTCCAGCACACAGCCTCCCCTCCAGAGCCAGGAAGCGTGCACAATGTGAGGAGCAGAGCTCCCGCAACGTGAACCACAGTCACTCTCACTGATGAGGTCCCGAGTTCCTCTGACGATAATGGCTGAATCCATACTGGGGAAGCCAGTATGACGAGTACCTCCAGGAGAACCAACAGCTCAAACAGTAACTCTTGAAAGAACCCACAATGCCTGGCTCTTCTTCTCCACGTCCCTATTTATGCTGGCAACTTTATTCAGGTGGAGCAACTTTACTCAACACCAGCTGAATTAATTCAGCTGGTGCTAAGTTGACCACCAGTTTGTAATCCATAACACACACAAACATCAAATGATAAATTTATTAAGATTTCAATTAGAAGAAAGGCAATAAGAAAAAAATATGGTTTGAAATGACCATTACAAGCAGTTTAAATGGGCAATTAAATACAAGAGTCAATTCAGGCAAAACGTTTTTAAATGAGTTAGGTAGCAAGCACAAGAATAGTTAAGATTAAAGTGTTACATAAAACAATATTATATTTGAAAATTATGACACTATGTACCAGTAAAAGCTAGCATGGCTGAAAATGTTCATGAAAGAGAAAGATGTTTTCAAGTGAAATCCTAACAAACAAACAAAAAACTTGAAAAATTTTTCTGAAAATGCTATTTCTTTTAAAAATGGTCTTCTAGAAAAATGACAGATTTATTAGCTGATTCGAAATTATTGGTGAATCTGTAATGTTTTCAAGGAACAGATAATATCTTCTATAATTATAATAATAAAGAAACACACAAAAAAATAAACTTCCAGAGAATGGAAACAGGGAACATATCCATTGACAACAAAAGATTTTAAATTCTTGAGAACACTAGACAAACAAGAAAAGAATAAAGACTTACAACATATTAATTTTTTGAATAGAATATAAGTACATCCAAGGTAACAGAATATTGAAGTAATGATAAAATACCTAACAAACACTTATCTCAGAAAAATGAAATAGCTTAATGTAAGAATCTCATAAAATACAGTATCAATATGACAAATTAGAAGAAAGATAATCTACCCAGATTGAAAAAATTATTTGGTGAAAATTCCGTACCTTAATTAAAAATTCACTGATAGAGAACACATCCCTCAAGTCAGTAAGAACGTTATGCTCAACTGAATAATGCTTTACAGTAAATCACTGAATGAATTCGCATCAGAATCAAAAGCAAAATCAACTGTTGCTATTTCTAACGCTTAAAGGCAATGAAAACAAAGTTTGAAACAGAAATAAGGCAACAATAGAAGAAATTATGATTACTTACAAAGTATAAATAGAAAAAGTAAGAGGAAAGAAAAACTTATTCAAATGCTTGGAAAGTTGATAAAAAGAAAACATTAATAACTTTTATATGTACCAGTAAGTAATTTTATGTAGTAAAAAATAGAAATGAATTAGAATAAAATTATGCTAATTAAAATTACACTTTTTAAAGTAAAAAAAGATATATGCTATTTGTTTTCATAGAATATATATTCATGAATGAATACGTCATAAAACATTTCAATGATGTGTAAAACATACAAATTTCTGAGAATAAAGTTCTAAAATTTCAAAATTGTATAGATTGTAAAAATAAAATAAACTAACATTACTATCTATTCTAGAAACAGGCATATTTTATTACTGCATAATAATGTCTTGTACATTGTCAAATTTCTTTATTGAAATATATGCAGTATTCACCATAAAATAGATAAAAGTGCTTGAGTAAATAAAACAATGAAATTTTCAGTGATACAAAGTTATCATCACAATCCATTTAATGAGAAAAATTACATTTTAAATCAGCATTACACCATTTCCCCTTTCTATAATATATGCAGATAAGGAATAAAGAATTACAAATAAAATTAAAAGTATACAATAAGATAAAAACAATAAAATCTATTGGTAGTGGTATTAGAAATTTTTTCTTTATATTGACCTTGATTTTCAAAATCTTCCATAATGGAAATACAGTATTTTCATAGTAAAAGATCAAAGAAGTTATATTTCAAATCACCATTAAAAAATAACCTGAATGGATATTTTGTATCATTTCCTTAACCTAAAGTATCATGATGCTAAAATGGCTTTGGAGTAGACCTAAGGAAAATTTAGGAAACAATGTGGGTTCAAAATGTAAAGTTTCTGTCTATAGGAAAGTTACTCAGTTGAGACTAGACTGGCAGAAGTCACCTGAAAGCATGACTGTCTCACGGGAAATGTTGAGTAAGGAGCTTGCTTCTTAGGAAGCCGTCAGTGGGGAGCAGGCATCACATGCCTTTTTTGCTGATGTGCACTCACGAAATTTAAACAGTCATGTATGAGCATACATGTGGTTTCCGTTTATCATTTTGACATGCATCTACAAGAATTTTGTGACACATGAAAAAGCTTTTTAAATTTGCACTGAAAAAATAATTTGTCAAGTAAGTGATTCAAGAGTTACAATGGATAAAGAGCTCAATGGAATAGCTAACCTGAGAAACTTTTTCCAAAATAAGTATGTTTTTATTACAACTTTTAAAGAAAGAAACTGGCAGGGAAGATAGAGAAGAAAGTAATTTTCACTTGCAATTGAAAAGTCTGTCTTCATAAGTCCCTACCACACCTGAAAGGAAAAAAACAGAAAAAGATGGTGCTTCTTTTGAGCAGATGCACAGTCTGGGTATTAATGGGAAAAATACATTTTCCCCCTATTTTCGAAAACTTTGCAAGGGAGAGGAATTGAGATTTTGGAGATAAGAAACAAACAAACAGAAAACAATTTGGAAATATCAGTTTTATAGTTTAAATATTGAGTTGAGGTTCATTGGCTTTATCACCAAAATTGAAATATCACCAACCCAACTTACCAGAATTTTTTCAGACCAGATACATTGTAGACATTATGGGAAATAGTGGTCAGTAATTGTGACGTAGTTTCCAATTTTAAAAAATTGCAAAAGTTAATTTTTTCAAGAAAAATTAAAATACATTAAATACAACTCAAGTTCTCCTAATGAGTAAAGAGGAGACATACTCTACTGATTCACATATAACAAGAAATTTAGAGATCTGTGCTAGTGACATGCCAGAAGCATCTCTTAAACTGTGAAAGGAACATTAAAAGGGGTACAACTGTTCCATACTTTAGAATCAGTAAAAAATATTTTATATACTAAGGGCAAGAAAAAATATTGTTTGAATTAGTGTTTTAACCACAGGGTAAACTAGAAACAAAAACAAAAAATTCAAGCATGTGTCATACATGTCTCCAAAAGTATAAAGGAAAAAAGGTTAAAAAGCTGGGAAAATTAATACACAAAAAAGAATTAAATGCTTTGGCATCACATAGACACATTTACTTCTTATTTTGTTAGTTTTGTCTCAAGTCTGTTTTCTTCTCTCCTCAATTTTTACCTATAGCACCTACTCAACCAACCTTCACTGTAGCAGAGAACAAAATTTCCTATATAAGAAGACAAAAACTCAGCACTTGAAGTCATAATGGATTTTTAAATTTAAATCCTGTTGAGGTGTTATACCCTATATGTGGGTCCTGAACTAACAAGATATTTTCTAGTGAAATCCTTGGATGTTATGGCAGCCAGAAAATAAATGCCTCCTCTTTTCCCTAAAATGTCCAAGACCTAATCCTCCCACACTCACCATGCTACCTTAAATAACAACAGATGCAAATAAAGTTAAGGGTCTAGAGATGGGGAAAGTACCCTGGATTATCTGGCATGATCTAGTCTAACATGTGAGTCTTTAAAATAAGAGACAGTGGATGACAAGAGGGTCGAGATGGCTTTGGGGACTCACCACACTGTTTTTGGTTTTGAATCACTAAAAAAGGGGCCGCAAGACAATGGTCTCTAGAAGGTGAGAATAACCTTCAATTTAACCAATAAGAAAATGGAGATTTTGTTCCAATAATCATCAGGAACTTCATACTGCAGAAAATAAGCTTTCCTTTAAAATCAGAAAGATATGCAACTCTGCCTAAGACCTTGATTTTAGCTCTGAAATCCTTACAGGAATTCAGACCTATGGAATTGTAATAAATATACTTTTTAAACCACTAAATTTGTGGCTAAAAAAAAAACACTCAAATACCATTTCATACTTAGACAAAATGTTAAAAGTCATTCTATAGTACAGGTGGAAACCATAAAACTCTCATGCTCTGTCAAATATGGTTGGAAAACCATTATGGTTAGAACACATTCATACTAAATGATTACAAAGTTTCAGAAAGCAAAATAATCTTAAAAGCATAATTAGCACTAATAGGAACAACATTTAATATATATGGGATTTGAATGCTATTTAAAACTTCTAATTAACATTGTTTCATTTAACTCTTAAGAGTTCCTTTTGATGAATTACAGTGAAAAAGATAAAGACAAAAAGATGGATAAAAAACCTAAGACTTAGAGAGATCAACTACAACACCCAAGGTTACCCAAACAGTGAAATGTAGAGATTAAACTCAAACTAATCTCTGGAAATAGACCTTGTGGTTTTTAACACTGTAATAAACTATATGTGTTACCAATTAATATACTTTGTAAATTTGCCCTTGCATGATTTGCCCATGTGCATAATTGGGAGCTTTCATGTTCTGATTATTCTAGAGATCACAAAAACCTAAAACTAAGATTTTCATAGAACAGTTAAGACAATTAACTACGGGGCTTTAAAAACAAATGTTTCATTATAAAACCCTCAAGAAAATGAATGCAAATTCACCATCAGTAATGAAATAATACAAATGAAAAGTCAAATTTTAGGAAATAACCTTCAACTTCTTACCAAATTATTAATGAGTCTATAGCTATATGTTATCTATCCAATCTTCTAAACAGTGAAGATATAGCATAGGTATTAATATAGGAGAAATGAAAATGTGTGCTCAAACAAAAATATCCTATTTTGTCATAAGTACCATGCTATGGTTTATACATTGTGTCAACTTGAGAAGTCTAGCAGCTTAATTCAGTAACTCAGCAGCTCTACATCCTGGGGTGTAGAGCACAGTTACCTGGTCATTGTTACAATTTGAGAAGGTCAGAAGCTTAACTGGGAGACTCAGGAGGGAGCCAGGGGTCTTACTTTGTAAACATCCTCATCCTGTGCAAAGGAAGGCAAGGATGTTTGTGGATGCTACACCCACCTTGGGGGGGGGG